>CAJDSM010038716.1:16101-34042 GCA_903981925.1 Ostrea lurida
GTACGCCACTGTTCACTCCATGTGCGCTTGCCAGTCTCCCTCCGCAAACAGGAATATTTTCGCGTCACACCTTTGTCTAAACTGAAACTGCTAATACACCAGCCAATTCCATATTTGGTGTATGACTTCATCTAGGGTCCCCTACCCGCGCTTACCGAATTCAGACCTTTCTGCAATATGATCAACTTCTCTGTCACGACTAGTAATAAAAAAAATTGAGTTTAAGTCAGAAATAAATATTTTCGTCGATTCATATTCTCTGATCACAATGCATAACACACTAATTGATAGATTTGCCGTGTACTGAACTTACATACATAGAGGAGTACTCCATACCACGCAGCTATACTGAAAACTTCAGAACCATTTACGCCATTGTCAAACTTCAAATCTAGAATTTCAACGACTCACGTCAAATAATCTATTTGGAGTACGTTAAATGTGAGAATAAATAATTTACGCCAACTACTATCTAACTGAAACTGAGCGTTTCAAAACAACATTTTCAAGCGTATTCGTACTATTTATCTGGCTCGATTATCAACTTTCCAATGAGGAGCATGGTGCCCACATACGCGCACATCTAACATAGCGAATTCAAGAACCCCTTATTCCTATAGAGAATGATGTTTTAAGCTCTCACTATTAAGACTGACGTAGGTCAATAGTTTTGTTTGGAGTATGATAGCAAAATTATCCTGATAATTTACCGTGTGAAATAAAGAAATTTCTCGTTAGTCAACTTAGTTTCCATTTCAATAAGACCAATTGACATTTATCTTCATCATAAGCCACGATGATAACTTCATCATCAACCGCTTTACCAACAACGCCTTTATTGAATACAAACTTTTCTCTAGGAAGTAACTTTCTGAAATTTACTCTATAAGACGGGATACTCACATCATGACCAGCAGATAGCTCACACGATAACCCGCGTGATAATATAGGAAATAAGAAAAAAGTCACTTAAGAATTTTCATTAAAGTTAGAATCTTATTATGTATATGACCAAGAGAACAAAGAAAAAATATAATTCAAAAGCTAATAGGAAGTGTCAGCAGGAACAAATGAAGGCAAAATGAAAAAGAGAATGACAGTGAAAGTTTGTAATTTTCATTAGACTAACTATCACATCGGGTTATATATATCGCCAGTCGGAAAAAAATTGCGCATTTGATACTCACAACAACAAATTGAACGATCTGATGAATTGCGAAATAAACAACATATATTTAATAACGAAAATAATTCAACGAATGTTTACAATTGCAGAAGTTCAGAACATTGACGAAACATTACTGACAGTATTATCCTTCAAATCTTTATAAATGCAGTAACGTACTGATTTAACTTTGAAGGACCATGGACCCAACGTGTATTCTGAAACAACAGCTAAGAATCTTTATGTTAACAAGATAAATTTAACCAACAACCCCTTGTGCACCTTTCAAAAAAGGAAAAAATTGCATCTTTAAGTTCACAACCCCCACTCAGAACCCACGAGATTACATCAGATGTATCCCTTCCAAAGGAAACGTTCACAGGTTGAATAGCCGGGTTGTATCAACACAAAACAACCAGCCGGAAAACTCCCCAAAGAAAAATCATCGCAGATAAAAAACTCCCAGAGCACAAGTACATGTAAGATTGATCAGGAAATAAGAGTACAAAGTCAATTGAAAAATATCAATCATCCAGATTGAACCCTTTAGATAGAAATTAAATAGGAACCCATAACCCATCACAAAACAGGCGAGCCCACCCCCGACTCAGAATGACACAAACACCAAGACAACAAGAACAAAAGAAACCCCGGTAGACTTTAACCAAACAACCACCCCCAGCCCCAACACCACAAGAACCATTTCAGCTTACAAGGGGGGACAAGCGTAAAAGTAACCAACGCAACAAGGATAAAATCCACTATATACCCCAAAATACCGACACTGAAGGAAAATCACTATAGAACTTGTTCCTAGAACGTTAACCCCAGCGTAATGCGATAACTAAACGAATAGCCCAGATCGACCACTTAACGAAGACCACTCCCCCCTGCCTCCGCCACATCGACCCTCCCATACCCCAAACCATACAAATTTCTTTCTTCTTTTAAGAAAGAAGGTAAGCGAATCAAAAACATTAAAACCAAATAATAACTATCCAAGCACAGCATAAAGCCCGATAACACAAACAACATGAAAAGCTGAATCCCCAAAACCAACACTTAAACCAACTACTCACTCTCCAATAGGCGAACCCCACACCCCAAACGGAAAATAACACACCCAACACCTCCCGACCCAACCTGATTAATAACCACCCACACATCCCAGGTACGCATCTAGAATGAACCCGCTCTGAATCCTGCAACCCCTTGCATAGCCACCAACCCCTACCTCCAAATGAAAAACAAACCCACAAAAGACACATCCACAAATACATCCCCAAAAACAAAAATAAACTAACCACCCAAGTTTAACAAATCTCTCACCCAAACACAGAAACAAAAATAGCAACCCAAAATCGCGGTCTTATCCCCTTAAAAAAAACGAACGTCCACGCGGCCAATAAACCCAAAAACAAAATAAAAAACTACATCTATATGTGACCATATCGCTCAAATAAGCGACAAAATCCTAGTAACCAGTTTTGCCCAACAAACAATAACCGAACAACCTGACTCCATGCAAATCCAAATAAAAGAAACGCAATGAAATGCTAGATCCATCTATTACTTATCCCTGTCTAGTTATAGTCCATACGCGAACATATAGCCAAATAAAAAAATCAAACCCACAAACACCAAAAACCACAACCAACCAAACCAACCCTAGACCAACCAACTGACTACAAAGATCCTCTAAACAAAGTGCTGATCAACAACCTCAAATACAACCAAACACCTACAAGGAACAACACAAATTACTCAACCTTCGCTTATCCTCTCATCCCGCGCATCAATATACAAGCATCAATCGCGCGCCATGTATAAATAACTCGAACCCACACCGGACACCATGATATACCTAGAAATAAAAATATACTCAATGCACACTGCCGATAAGCACTGTAGAACCATTTTGCGATCAAACCTACGATAGGATCCAACAACTTGCCAACCACTCAAAGGACATCACACAAACACAGCTGAATAATAATCAAACTAAACTCCAATTAAGCCACAAATCATACAACAACACCGATAGCAGCTGACACAACTCAACAACCCACGGTCACACTTATGCACACCGAACCCCACATTAGGATGATGGATGCACCAGCTCCAATGACATGAAACCGACAATAGAAACCTGTCATAGACAGATAAATGAAAAAAAAAAGCCCTCATGAACACCTTATGAAAATTTACCTCACAAAAGTGTCAATCCAACTATAAAAAGTTAAAAAATACTCCTTCAAACACAAAATGGATTCTGTAAAGCCCGAGAACAACCTAACCCCATCTTACACCTCCTTGTTCAAAGCACTATCAACCCGAGTGAACTAAACCCACCACCCAAGAACCCCTCAAGAAAAACAACCAACCCAGAAAATAAAAAACAAAAACCAGAACTAATGTGCCCGGCTGCACCGAGGCGAGACTATCAGATTCTGCTGGAATCTTAAACATTCACAAAAACAAGCCTCACTTTCTAGTTTCCACAAGAGAAAATGACACAAAACTTACTCACTCAAGAGCTGATAAAAGAAAACTCCTAAATTTAGAACAAAGGACAACAGACTAGAATCCGGTACTCTGATAGCTCACGAACCAAATAGACCATGTACAAGAATAATTTGAAACCCATGATTCGGATTAACACATAACATCAAAACACATAGACCCCACACCCCCCTGTATAGCGCTAGAGACAACAAGAACGAAACATACTTGAATTGACACCTCCTGAAACTCCGATATCTGGCTGAGCACAGGCCCCTAATGCATAAGGGAAGAACACTCGCGCCGTGAGAGCATTAGAAAAATACAAATCTCGACAAAACGAACAATCGGCAAATCAAAAAGTAAACCAACCCATCATCAGATCACGACTACGCTAGTACAATCCTCCAGGAAATAAAAGCACTAAATAAGACTCTCCCTGCCGACCCTATCTGCTCTCAACTCCGAGCGAGAAACACGAAAGGCCAGATACTCCTCATTAGATCACACACACAGTACAAAAGAGACAGAAATGACAACTCTGGTAAGATGTAAACAGTGGATGCTATTGCCATGACAATAGGAATGTGAGCTTCAAAAGAAGCTGACCGACTTGATTTATCGATGCGGTTACATCTCGAGTATAGGTAAATTGACAAAGTTACACAGCAACATACAATCCAGCCTAGTATGTGTATAACGCGAAAAAGAAAAAACAATGAAAGGATAAACTATAGCCAAAAGGTAAACTAATGATCTTACAGCGAGGGGGTCAATTAAACCATATAAAAGCACCCCAATGGTACTATCCCAGACCGACCAGTGACATGTGAAAAATTGCAAAAAAGTGAGTAAGATAAATTATAACCCTGAGAAATGGACCTAATTGAAAGGGTTCCCTCATCAGAAAGGAAGCTATAAACCTAATGTAGGTAATTCGTCCAAATTGACAAACCCCAAAATTCCGATCGCAGGACAACGCCCAAGAGCGCACCACGGCTGCAACCATCGCTCCCTTACCCTATCATCCAACTAATGCAAGCAACAAAAGGGCGCCGAGCAGTGGATCATGAGCGAATTAACAAAACGGAACGAGACTAACGGTAAACAGTTTTAGCAAATATTCACCAAGGTGCGGAAGAAGCAGCCTCCATAAGCGCACAAGCAGTAGTTCAAAAAATCTAGGATATGCAGGCCGAACATAGAACACACTGAAAGAATGCGGACCCAACCAGACAAGACCAAAGAACGCGTGTGTGTGCAAGATACAAGGAGATACAAGAACAACGGCAGTGGTACAAGGACCAGCCCGCAGCACTCAGAAAAAATCAGATAGTGCACGCCATACGGAAGCACGCAGACCAGACACCGCCAGGTTTAGTCGCACTGGCCGTCGAGTTATGAACGATACCCACAGAAAGAAGAGACGACAGTATTTGCACAAGCACGCGTCAAGCAAGAACAAAATAGAGACCAACTCAACCAAATAGGCTGTGCAGAAAACCAGACACGAACCAACTAGGGGAATGGGCGGAAGCAAATTGAAAGAACACGCAACTCACCACATAAAATCAGCAAAACACATAGAAAACAGACATAAAACAAAAATAACCACAATGCACCAACCAAAAAAGCGCAAGTTAACATACAGCAAGGGGGGGACTCCAAAGAGCGGAGGGTGGCAAATAAACATATAGAAAGGCCCACCAAACACTCAAAACACAATAAGAAAGAAAACGAAAAATGAAACAATTAGCCCCCAAACCAGCAACCAATAGCCCACGGCCACTCAAACCCAAGAACAGGCATGCGAAAACCCCGCCAATTAAAAGCGATAGCTGCGTGTGAGTTTCCCAACAGGTCACGGCATGTATGGATTTCGATTAGACGCATCAGACCACAAGAGTAAGAAAGAACAACACGAAAAGAACTACGAACAAGTATAGCAAAAGATCACAATAGACTGAAAAACACGCATAAAACCAAAGACTGGGGCGAGTGAACAAAGCGCGTTGTCAAGATCAGGAAGAAAACAAACAGAAAGAACACGCATACCCCGCCCCAAGCAACGCCAAGAAACCCGGCACTCCTACCACACACGGAAGCACATGCCATACTATCCCTCTAGACCAGGCACCGACCACAGGAAACGTCTCGATTCGCAAACAAGTAAAATGGGTGTGTTCCATAACCCTTCATCGACGTTTTACAATACGGCAATGTCCCAGTGCGGAAATCTCCATGGATAAACGACACAAAACGAGAACAGTTCAACACGGTAGCGAGTCACCTATAATTACTTCACCCATGACAACAAGATCTCTAAACAAACACAGTTAACACCCACAACGCGAATGCGGGTGCAAATTGTCACGTCTTTCCCTCTCAGAAATAGGTGTGACTAGAAACCTCTGTTGAGAGGTGAAAACTAAAAAACAAAAAAGCATGCAAGGATGTATGTCAGCACAAAAAGTCGTCCAAATCAGCACCAGTGTACTACCATAATACGATATTATACTAAATAAAGATGAAATACTTATAGTGCCCATACAACAACCGTGAGACGAGAGTAAACCCTCCTAACCCGAAACTGGGAAAAATCGAGACAGCACCCCCACCAGGCCCGAATTCGAGAACCAATCCGGTGAGGGAATGACCCATCCCCCAAACCATAAGGACTGAGGTCAAACTCTAAAAGAACACCAAAAATATAGCGTGTGCCGCCGATCAAAACAACGCCAAAACAACAGTGTATATCCCAGCCTTATACCAAGGCATAACGCCACCCCGACCCTCAGAGGCAAGTACACGCCATTAGAAAAAAAACTGGATCTTAGCGTCGTCCTCACTTTCCATCTAATTACCCGGAATTAGCCCAAAAAATAATAACAAAACCCCAAACCACGATCTGGTGAAAAGGATGGAGGGAGTAACAGGGACATAAACTGTAACGCGACAACCCTAGGGTGTACATACAAAAAAAACCATGATAATTGCAAGATTCGTATAAAAGAACCTTATCACACAAGGGAAAACAATAGAAAATGAGAAACATATAATAACACAAAGGAAAAAGAGAAAAAAAACAAGCGACACCCCGAGGAAAAAATTTAAATGCTTAAGATATATAATTAACAGACAAACAAATTGTTATTTACTAGATACATACTCCTCTATTACGCCACATAGTGGCCACAAAGCCTTTGTCAGAGAGACCATTTACCATTATCGGTCGCTAAGCTATGAACTGTTTTTATTGCTTCCGAGTAATGCTTGGGCATGACAAACAAACCCACGTAGATACTGCATTTATAACGACAGTGAAAGTTATCAGTGCACTGAACTTCGATTCAATCAGTTAAATATAAGCCACCAAAATGCATGTAATCAAATAAACCAAAAATCAATAAAACCCTATTGCTATTTTTAAAAGTAAATTATTTACACTCCGCGCATCTGTACTAGTATTAGAACTGCAAACCCTGGATAACACCAAAAATAAATAGGGAGTAGAACCAAGCAGACCCACTCCATTCCTCAACAACACAACGCAAGAAAAAAAAGAGCGAGTCAAACTTCAGCTAGAAACACACCAACCCAACTCTTAAAAACAACCAGTCCCACAGATTATTTTAAAGCTTAGACCCAAGCCAAAAAACCAAACCCACTATCCGAAACTATTCAAAAACCCGCGTCAAATAACCCAAAGTCTCTTAAAAAAAACCCAAACATTAAAAAGCAGTCATGGGAACACCAGGTGTTGCAAGAAGCATCGAGTGACACATGACAGATGTACATGCAATAACGACTGAGAAAACATAATCTTCCCCGGAAAAACAAGAGTAGTTGCAGGAACCAATATGTTATACATAGTACCAAAAGAAGAGAAAAAAGGTATTCTCAACCCCCGCATAAGAGGGGTTTGACGGAGAAAAATGATGGCAAGATGTATTCTAATGCCGGTCAACGGGATCGGTTGGGAGAAGGGGAAGCTCGAGCTGGAACAGTTATGGGACCCACCTGCGTCGAATATACACAGTATGCTGACAACCGCCCCTAATAGCTATTAGCTGATAAGATCGCGTAGGCCACAAAGAGCCAAAACTGGCGACAACACTCTAGGGTGATAGTATGAACACGCGCTTGGGACAAAGTCAAAGCTCAAATGAGCCACCACAGCAAGACAGGAGTGACTAGACACGAAAAGGTATGCCAGCAGCAAGTAACATAGCCCATCACACGCATACCACCTCAGCCGAATAATTACGCAAGGCCCAGCAAGATAGAAACACTGATGACAAAAGTAGGAGGTCAAGCTTGTCTATCCAGTGCAGAATTTTAGTGTTCCAGCACCAAACACGCACGAACTCATAGTATAAGAACCCACAAGTACGCGGCTTGGACCAACCCTTTTACAAGTAAGGATGCCATGGGCCGAACGGAGGTAAGCAACCACAGGAAATACGGCGACTCTCGAGAACGATCCAGCCCACCCACCAGAAGAAACATGGAGAACCCGCCACAACATCAAGGACGGACAACCAAAAGAAACAACCGGCACGTACGCCGGAAGCCAGCCTAACCGGACCGAAGGGGACAGAGGATCCACGATAAAACAAGCCCATACCCCACACCACGCATACAACCAACGATAGACTACAAGCCAAGGAGAACATCGTAAGAACCACACATAACGACCGGACAGAACACCGAAGCATAGGTCCAACTTCATAGCCACACAGGAACCAAGAAGAAAAAAAAAGCCAACCATTAACACACTTACTATAAGACTGAAGTATTACATTAAATTCAATAAATGTGATCTAAGAATATAGGCAATCGTCTTGCTTGCACATTTGTATATGTAACAGCTTTGACAATAAGCTAATACGCTCACAACAACACGACAGATACAAAATTTATTCAGAAAAGAACAGGGGATAGCGAAAACCAAGAAAAGCGGCCACAAACAAATAACACGAAACCCCCCATTAAAATCAAAGCCAAAAACCTACAAGGCTATATACCACTTAACAGCCCCGCACCAAAAAAAAATAAGTCAACAACTACAAAAAAAGAAACCGACATGAAAAATAAGTAAAAAAAAGAACCAAAACACAAAACCCAAAAATAAAGAAGAAACCCTACAAAAAAAAACCAAGCAAACGTACGAAGCAGACATATATGACGAAAAACACGGTTGACTTCTTGCTCCCAATGGGATAATAACAAAGATTTACACCCGTTCCAACACCCTCGGAAAGAATCTTTGGAAAAAAACCACATGAGAAAGCGTCCCTTGATCATGCAAAAACTCGATCAGACATTAAAGCCATAAATAGATGACCGCAACAAATTGCTTAAAAGACATGAGGTTCCATGTAACGACCAAGAAGCCAATGTCTTTTTCTGTTAAAGCTGATCTCGGTCAGAAGTAAACAAATGTCCCATTGGCCCGCTGTTCCCACACTGCAACTCTGACCGAGCCATAGAAACAGTTATCACACATGTAAATCACCAGAGCCACGTTTAGCTTTCGACAACCCAAATAGCTTGATGGGCCCCATCCTTGTGGGAACGCCCGCACGCAGCCATGGACACTAGTTTAAACAATGCTGAAATAACATCATCCGAGAAAAGGGACCAGACCTCCAATACATTACCAGTGAACCAAAGCTCGCCAGAGACCCAGTCGGGTGGACAACTTCCCCGATTATCAACTCACAACCCTCATAACCTTACAGTCCCAAAAGCAAACCAAACCCCCAAACACACCAGCCACACCACCACACGCCAACTTGGGCTGGCATACCCTTCCAAACAACACTAGAGCGTTAAATCGCGCATCCCAACTAACAACCCATTCCGTTAGGTGTACAGGTACCATATACACACCCATTGCCTCACCCACGAGGACCAAAGCGGCCCAAAAAAAGGAATTAAAAACCGACAAGTGTGGTCCATACCTAAGACATAGAGTAAGGCTAACCACAAAAGAACAGTCCAGGACGATCAACCAAACAAAACCTGGCAAGATATGTCGACCAATGCCTGAGGTCTCTAATCTACCACTGAGCAGCCCATACAATACTTGATGTTTCATAAGCCCAACTAACCGCACAAGGCTCAACACGTATTTAGAGAACACCTTGATGGCATCTCACTGTAAAAATCAAAACGACATACTATATCCGAAAGCTCAAGCGCACACAGAGAGTAGGCCATGGCATATAAAGGTCGTCTCTCCAGGGCTTTGGGTAGGTTCAATAAGCCGACACAGAAAAATGTCCCGGTGGTGTGCAAGAACATCATGGCCAATCCCACACCACCGTTACTGGTCTGTTCAAATCCTGTCACGTCACCATCACGACCGTAGCCACTGAACCGTAGGGGAGCGGCCCACCATCCAACGGTGCGGGTCCACGGCCGACTTCGAACGGCAGTATGAAGGGCGCACCGATTCTCATGGCGATAAACCCGAGCCCGAAACCTTGACAGGCCCTACAAGGGCACCTCCGCAACACAAAAGGGGACGGGGACAATATGCGACAAAGGAGAGCTGTGATACAGTACACCCCGCCAGCAAGTCCTGAAGAAACCGGAGTGACACAAAAACAACCGAGAGAGAGGAACACATGTGTGATGTAGCCACACCAGTCGACAACCATTGTCAAACCGCCGCTTGTTAACTGGATCGGCCACAAACGACACTGGCAATCAACAGGAAGTGCTTCGACAAACCGGAAGTTCAGAGCAGTAAACGTCCCAACGTTGCTCAATCAAACGATGGCCTGACAAAATTTCGAGCATGGAAAAAAATCGAGATCCCTGACCCCGTTTCTCGTCCCAATCTGCATAGACACCGACCACCATGGATCCCCATACCAGAGTTATAATCGTCTGGGCGCATCCGAAGGAAACCGGCAAGACGCTAGGCGTATCTCCCCGACCTGAATGTTGCGACCCCAACAGCCAGCGAACTTACAAAACACAAGTAAAACATCTATTTGAATGAGAATAGATTCCGAGTAAGGGACAGAAGTAGGAAGCCAACAAGTACCATACTAACCAAAAAAATCCAAAAATGATAACAAGTCGCGATTAAACGCCTAAGGACAAGATCTGAAGAGTAGTATCCAGTGTAGTTATCGAAACCATGAACAACCTGCTTAAGCAAAAGAAAATTGACCAGAGAAAACCCCGGCAAAGGCGCCAAACAATTAAAACTTGTGTAACGAGAGAGATCGTACGACAGAACCATGGACGTAACATTACCGGCACCAAAAATTTGCTATCGTAGAGGGCGGGCCGAAGCACGCAAGGCCCACCGAGATACGATAAGAGAAGAAAAAAAGATAAATGTACCACCAACAAATCTGGCTCTCAGAACATAAAAAATCTACCACTCTCACAAGCATTGGACACACGAAAAGGGGAAAATTTTCGCGTACCACGCAAAAAAACAAAACCCAAAAAAACAGAACCCACCAACTAACTAACACCAAAAATCACAACAACATCCTCATACAATCAGAAAAAAATTACTAAAAACCGCGCGCTCTATTGTATCACATATCACAAGACAGGAGAAAAAACTGTGGATACACTTCCCGACTCTGGCGCGCCTCACCCAGCACCTCCTACAAAGACATAACTACCGCAGCTATCATCATGAAAGTCCACTGCACACAAAGCAGTCGTCACACAAAACGAGGGGGGAGAAGACAGAAAAAAGACAAATATGGAGGTGATACGAATGCCTCGACAGCAGGAATTGAAAGGAGGTGGTAGTCATATCACAAAGCGCAAGGCCAAGTCAAAATGAGCCCTATTCTCGAAGACCAGAAGTAAATATGGTAGCCAAGCCAGCGAGGGAAAAATAACCACTCCTACGCGCAGATCTCGCATAGCGAACCACCCCAAATGCCAACTTGTAAAAACCTAAAAGAAGATCCCCATATGGCTCTTCACATGTACAAAGCAAAACACATAAAAATATTTGTCATAAGCCAACCAAGGTAGGAGCTAAACATCGTGCGGATACACCAAAACAATCACTCTTTAGTCTAATGCACACCGACCCATCGCCAAGTATGCAACACGATAGCGTCTGAAGAAGACAAATGGACAAATAATCGTCGAGGTATGAGAACTCATTAGGCGAAAAATAGGGGCCAAGAAAGTGCACTTTAAATGGCAAAAAACCGGCCTCGAAAAAACCGCTACTAACTTGGCCTTCTCACCAGAGGGCACCCCCGCAGAGCCAGGCCCCGGACGCCTCCCGACGCTAAAACGTGATCAGATACACCAGAACCATACCCGCGGAATACGGACAACTAGAAGAACCCACGGACCCACGACTGGACCCTATGAGATCTGACAAGAATATGATGAGCGCAAGAGCAACCTGAAAATTGAGCCGGCCGAAAACTGGCAAAGAAAATACCAAAGTCAAACAAAACATAGGTAATAGCCGGTCAAACATACTCTCTCATGCACAGATGTTTTCAAAGGCTGGCATCCACTAACGGCAGCTTCACAGAGCTTGAGCGAACACGAGACAAGTCGTGCTAAAGCCCGAACACATGAGCGAGGAAATGTTGAAGAGTATAAACAAAAGCAGGTTAAATGACGCCAATAGTATGTGTAGCGCCAACGTAACCAGGTGAAAGATGCACCTATCATCGTGGAATGAACCACCACAGTGAGAGCTACACCTCCGCCAACATAAGCCTGCACGATTGTCCGATAGGGGAACAAGCTCCATATGATTTCTCAGATCGTGCCGCACGTATATCTGACATACCCAAGGGCACCTTACCTCCTCGCCCGAGTGCCCGCGTGGTAGGAGTATTTGAACTCGTAAGATAAAAGGCGCACGTGTAAAGAGCCGCTAAGGATCTCTAACAGGAGAAATAGATGTGAAGCCCATGTACACCACCTACCGAGTGGCGCAACTCCCAGACACGACCAGAGCAGGGCCGACAAGATCCAGTGTATGCCACCACAATCCAATTAAACCAAGGGAGGTGTGAAAATAATCAGCACACGCACCTACTGTTAGTATAAGATAGCTTGCTGATGCTCCATTCGCTCACACCTTAAATTAGACGATGTAGTTTATGCTAAAATAAGCATCTGTGCAATTCTCACTTGGACCTCCGTTTGTTACGTGACTGCCACACGGCAGCTAATATCGCAGAGTCCATTGAGTTGAAGTTATCTCTCATTGAGTCCTAGATGCTTTTAACCCAACGACGGTTCACTCTCGTTTCCAGAAACTAACCAATGTATATTTAGCTTGATGTCTGTATCTGAACTCAGTATAAAGGAACGTACGATCGAGGCGAACAGCTACAATTCCTCGACCCTTAGAAAGAAGAGGTCTAATCTTTGTGTATAACACAATGATTTAAGTTAGATTCTACACACTGATTGAGCCTAGAAAATCAATCTCATGGAATTCGATAAGCCAAAAGCGAGCATACAATGACATATGCAGAGTCTGTCTGTGAGACTGAGTACGCAGAGACAAAAAGAAGAAACTATAAAATTAAAGAAGATTTAAGTCTATAAAACGAGACTTCTGTAAATAGCGCTCAGTAAAAATTTTATCGCACAAAATGTCAACTAGTTCCCCGACCGTGTTCCCGATAAACAGTACCTATATGCCGTATACCGCATAGTATCTCTGGATATTGTCACAAATTAATACGTCACCAGCAGCTAGATCATGTATGATCACCCTAACGTAGCTGTTAGATAACCTGTCCTCACTTTGCAATCCTCCAAGTCCAATACCTCGTAACTTGACCACAGAAAATCACCCACCTACATTCTATGTATCAATAAAACTCCACAACGGCGGGTTGACCTCCTAGTATGAGAGAAATTAGCTTCCAATCCTACACCCAGTAGCAACGGTGCAGCCAGCAAGCCCATACCTAGCGCGATCTGTCACCCGACGAATACAGGTGCAGGGATCGCCCCCTGAATTACACATCCGATTAAATATGATCTATATCCACGATTTTGAGGACATCTATGATAACCCATAAATAACACCCAAAACTTTGAGAAATATACATTAGATAGTACACAAATAGCAGTTGTTTAACGTATGTCTAACGACTATTGCTATTTAATATGACCCCCTAACTATATATTGAAAATTTAAACTCATATTTGATTTATAGATAAATTATATATACTTTCTGAAAAAAATCCAAAAGAAAAATCCTCGTAGACTAATTCTAACCTAGAATCTTTATATTACTCACAGTTGCTCAGAATTTGCAGCTCCGATTGTATATATCATCAATAATTACATATCTCTTCCCTTAAAATATGCGTCACACTTTGCATGAGTAACAACCATAATGAACGCACGCTTTATCATACCAAAATGAAAACCGAGTCTCAAACAATAACAAACCGACAAGACACCTTGATCAAACTCGGAGAATACAAATATAATAAGAAGAATGGACAGACAGCGGAAACCCCAACTTGCCAGACAACGTGAGCTTCCGCAAAGCAGTGCGCTGCGCCAAGAAAATACCAAAACCACCTGCCTCCCCACACCGTGCGCTCACTACGCTTGCAATCACTCCGCCTCCTAGCTCTCACCCATCGGCGCAGAAATGCTGAGCCACCCCGACGACTCCCGATTACAACAGACAGTAATGTCAGGTCACGGCCATTAAACAAATATGCGCATGCAAACACCGGTCAAAGCCAGCAATTTAAAATATAAAAACTCGCAAATTAGCAGGAGTTGAACAACCAATAAATCTTGCACGAAACTACGAATTACCCGTCTATAACGTATCACTATGGGCCCTTGTTGTGAACAATAGATGATCTTATTATGAACTGAGACCTCTTATGAAAATCTGCTTCTTGATAAAACATGCAACGTATGTTTTCTGTTAAAGAGTCAAAGCCAAGAAGTACGATATAGAGAAGACTGATTATACACACTCCCTTGAGTATCAAAATACCCATAAAAAAACGGTGAAAGGTACAGCCCAATAAAGAGCACCAATAAACGTGCCCTCAAATCAAACGGAATTCCTAAACAACCCGAATAGACCAAAAACCGATAGACATCAAAACAGAATCATGCATCACCTTATCTTCAGAAAAGAAACTCACCACTCAACACTACAATCTGAATACCTTCCCTTCAATATACTGTGTACGGAAAACCATAGTGAATAATATTTTCACCAAAACCTCCGATGGCTAAGAATGTCCAGAATCCAGTCAACAATTGTAAGAACTGCTAAAGCATAGATACAGGTCCTTATTATTACTCAGTAACAATGTTGTCAAGATATGTTTTTAATCAATTTGATTTGAGGAAAAGCTTTGTGAAAATCTATTCTCACTATATTATAAACCCATATTCTTGGACGATTCTTAGAAACCAGCGTTTGATTACATCCACTGCTGGCAAGACGAATGTAATTTGTGGTCACAATACGTTGAAGTTTATTCCTGACAAGCTTAGAATTGAGTTTCCCGAAGACCCCAAGTAGGTCTTCTTACAGTATTCTTAAGGTCAAATGCGTCGGTTTTGCTGATATTTAGATTTCAGCGCATATTTGAGTATACTCATATTCTTCGTCCCACTATTGATACTAATATTATAGAGAATTTCCCCCTTTAAAAAGAAGGTTTGAGTACAATAGAAATTGCCATTGGAAGTACATAGTAATCTTAGAAAAACAAGTGATGTGCCACATCACAGAGACCCCGCTGGTACCATTAATATAGTAGAAGTTTAGGATCCTCTGATGAATTAACATTCTATATCACGTTCGCAAGATAATTCTTTTTAAGAAATAGCAATAATGACCTTGACTTTGATCAATGACCTTAAAAATCCAGTAGGTTTCATTCTTTTCTTTCCATCGGGGAATATTTGATAAGGTATGATTGATTCTCTGATGGATGTGTTTCTGCAAACTTGTCACGTGAGTTTTAGGCAGTTACTACAATGTGATCTTGACTTTTGACCCTTGAACTAAAAATCAATAGGTCATCCTCTCCCCATAGTAACATTTATGTAAGGTTAGTTGATCCTCATGATGATTGCTATTGCTCTGTCGTGTTCAGCAAATTTTTTAGGAATAGTCAATGAAAAGACCTGACCTTTGAACCGCTGACCTTGAAAATCAATTAGGTGCATCCTCTCGCCATGGGGAATATGGTGTGCAATTTGATGATCCTCTGATGAAATGACCCTTTCTTTTATCTTGTTCACAGAGTGCCATACACAAACCCACAGACACACAAACACACACACAAACAGAAACAACACCACACACGTCTTAGTGGACTCGCACAGTGCTGATATATTCTTCTCCACAACTAGTTGCGAAGGATAGAATTCTAGCACTCTCCAAAACTGTCATACATAATTCGCCCAAACATGTGAGTTACTTCCCTCTTTTTAAAGTAGAATTCCCAGAAACCCGAAACACTGGTAATATCCAGAAATTTTTTTCAAAACTTTGAAAGGGTAGCTTCCTGTTCATGGAGGATTACGTTATACACGTTTCTTATAAAGTGCAAGCGGAGTAGTCTCAAAGGCTTTATGTTCAGTTATTGTCAAAACTGGAAAAAACACCATTGGTTAGGCAAAAAAGTTTCCAGTATGTTCGATTAAACTTGTGAAATTTTCAGAAATGGTGCAAAATTTCGATAAGGATGCGAAACTTGCATAAGGGATATTGGTGACTCGAGCCGAAAGGGTCAGAGAAGGTCTGATGCAAGCCCTGTGTGAGTATGTAACGACCGCGAACAAACGTGCGGTCGCACTGGCATAAGTGAAACAAAGGGCCAAAAATATGCACAGAAAAAAAGGGCCAAAATGCAAAAGGAGAGCTGACCACAAATGGACTAAGCATACCACTCCTGTCCTCGTAGGGTCATGCGATGGGGCAAGCCCCTGTGGGAGTGATACGCGCTGGAAAAACTGTGGACGGACGGTACCGTTTATATGTCGCGTCATCCTTTTAAAAACGAATACCAAAGCCCAGATCGCCACGCCGACGGAAAAAGCGTATTTAATCTGAGAGTTCCGCCAGACCTCGGGGCCGAATTTTGACCATAATACGAATTCCAATGCTCTGATGCCGTGTCCGACTATAATCATCATAGTTTGACTAAGAATACCTTTCCACACAAAGACATAACGTCTATAAGGTTTACATATACCTTAAAACATATGTGCATTACTCGTCAAAGAGGTCAACAATTATAGTTCTCTATCCATGAGTATGATGATTACTTTTTCAAGAATAAAACTGTGCATATATCCACCATGCTTTCCTGCTCATATCAAATTGATATTTTGTATATCACTTCATGGAGGGGTCCCATACCACATTTACTGAATTCAGACCTTTTGCGTGTTAACTTCCTATTAACTGACGTAGTCAATATTTTTGGAGTATTGATGCAAAATTATTGAGTCTTTATGTGAAAAAGATATTTCGTTGCACTTTCCTCTGCAATTGCATATCACAGCCACGTGATATCAACCTTACCAAAGGATGAACAAATTCTCTAGGAAGTAACTTTATTTACCCTTAGAGCGGGAGTATCCTCAGTGAGCAGTAGCTCACAGATCCCTTGATAATATAGGAAATGGGAAAGTCACTTTAAATTTTATAAAGTATGATTTTTGTATGACCAAGCAAAGAAAAAAAAATCAAGAATAGGAAGTGGGCAGACAATGAAGCAAATGAAAAAGAAATTCAGTGAAAGTTTTGTGTTTATCTTAAATACTGTATAACGGGTTTATATCGCAGTCGGAAAAAATTGCGATTTTATCACAGCAACAAATTGCGGTCTGTTGAATTTGCGGATAAACAAATATTATTAATACGAAAAATAATTCACTGAATGTTAAATTTGCAGAAGTTGAAAATGTGAAACATTACTGAAGTATCCTTCATCTTTATACGAGTAATGACTGATTTACTTTGAAGGGACATGGACACGTTTTGAGCTAAATTTTATGTTAACAATTTTAACCAAACTTTGCACCTTTAAAAAAGGAAATTCATGTTTGTTCAAATGAAGGATCATGTACCCTTCCAAAGGAAAGTCAAGTGTTGAATGGGTTGTTCAAAAAGAACCTCATCATCAGAAAAATCCATGCAGTAGTGATTGATAGAATAGATATTTGTTCATTCTGTGACCTTTAGATCCAATTAAAGGACTGAAGGGGTAGTTATACCCCCCGCAAACAAGTTTGGG
>CAJDSM010038716.1:35233-45297 GCA_903981925.1 Ostrea lurida
CAGACAGGGGAGGGAACTTCGTCTTACTATCGTTTCTTGACGAAGGGCCAGCAGTGGATCTGGATAAAAACGAGATACTACATTACATATCACCAGTGGAACTCCAAGCCAGAATTCATTGTCTGCAACAACGCTGTTGTCAGGTAAACATTTCAAATAATAAAATTGTTGTTTGACTCCACAACTTTGTGTATTAATACAGTCAGCTCTCATTACAACGGCCATGTTTGTTTCCGGTCATTTTGCCGTTGTAACGAATCTGCTGTTGTAACAAAATGCCTCTTTTACCAGTACGAGTTATTCCCCTTTGTTTAATCATCAGTACAATAAACAATGGCGATCTCCGTAAACATTCACCGTGCGTTTATTTTCATTACAGTACAAATACACTCATGTCCCTCTTCCTTCCAATTTCTGTTAAAACTAAAGAAAGGATTTGTGATAGAATTGATATTAATTTAAATAAATTTTTCATAACTTACAACGCACCAGTGATAGGTCCTTGGGTTGTGTCATATCCCGCCTACTACACAATATATAACGGTTCCATCATAGAATTAAATAAACCATCTGTAAATAAATAAGACAGCTTTGTATCAATGTATGCATTTAATGACAAACTTGAATGCATATCAAAGAGAAGACGAAATTAATGTAAGAAAAACGTATTTACAACGATATCCCAGTTTTCAGAGACATTGACCTAGGTACGACGTTTTTTCTTCGGTGGTTCTGACATTCTTACTGCATTACCTATCGCAGTTCAATATAAAAATGATTATAAATCATAAATTTGTTTGTAATTTTCTTTCATTCAATTTAATTAGGAGCACCTCTTCACCAGTGAAACCATCAAACATACCCGCGCAATTATTTTACTAAAACTATCATATCAAACGTCAATAACCCAGTTCTAAACAAACATTACCTGGGTGGCAGTCGTATGCAGATTAATCCGTTACATAATCTTGGAAAAGTGTGAAAATATTGCCGATAGCAAATGTCTTTTACACGGGTCGTTGAAGAATCTCGCATAACCTGCCGTTAAATCGGATTTTATATAGTGTCAAAATGCACATTTGTTACCGGTAACTACTTCCAGTGCTGAAGTGCGAATATACCATTATATCAAGCAAAATAAATAGTGTGCAGATTTGTTACAAGCAAAATCCTGCCGTTAGGCGAATTTGCCGGTAAATCAAATGCTGCTGTAACAAGCGCTGACTGTAAAAGCAATCAGTAATTACATTTTAAAATGCATCGCCTTTGTTTTTAAAGCTTGCTTATGTGACTTATTTTGAACATGATTCTACTGCCTTAGTACATTGTTTCTGAAAATCTCTATTTTAGTTATTCTGATGTCCGGGAGCAGGTACACAAAGATTTGGGTATTGATTGTAAGTCGGACAACTCCAATTCCTCCTTCCAATTCCAACGTAGTCCCTCAGTGTGTTCAGTGACCTCAGGAGGAAGGTCACGGTCCAACTGGTCCTCGTCACACTCCATTGATTCTGCCAGCACTGATCAACATGTCAGCGGTGTGTGTTCAGGCTTTAGCAAATGTTATATGACATCTCATTAGCTCACCTGCACTGAAAGTTCATGTGAGCTTTTCTGATCAGAACTTATTTGTCGCAAATCGTGGATTGCCCTTTAATTCCACATGATCTGTTGTTCCATTACCATTCTGATCTTCATCTGGAATTGCTCAGTTCCAGGTACAACAAATTCTTGATATGTAGCAAGGATATCTTATATAGTTGTGCATATTACCAGGAGATTTTGATCCCTGAATTTTGTGGGAGTTATGTCCTTTAAATGCAGAATTTTGCCAACACTCCTCATAAATAACCTTGTTAGGGCAACTTCTTTGAAACTACTCAACTGACAATACGGGGGGGAAGACATGTGTTTTTGCCTCCTAAAACAAACTTCCTCCACCATCATCGATAGAATTCCCAGATTGTCTCTGTCAAACATGCATTTTCATGAAGAAAAATCTGTATGAAATCTTTATGAAAAAATAGTAGAGCCTAGATTGACAAAAGCTAGGTACCATGACAAAAAGTCCAGAACCTTGCAAACTGACTTAAGACAAATGTAATTAGAGATTTCAGCTAACCCTCCTCAAACTGGGAGATTAAGCTCATGATTTGAGGGATTAATTTTATCTTAATCCCAAGTGATAGACAGGTAGATTTCTAACACGTTTCATTCCCTGTGTATGTCTAAGTGTGTAGCAATTGACACCTGGGTAGGCCCAGGCCAATCCATGGGGTGAATAACATCTGTTGGGATTATGCTCCACTTACATTTTCAGTATTTTACCATATAGTCACAAAATGGGTACTTAAATACATGTAGTTATTGATTCTGGTTATTGATAGGGAACCAAATGTCGGATAAGGAGAGTGTTGAGGAGGTACCCTCCCACATCACAAAGGACCTCTCCTCTGCCGTGTCACCTCACAAGCACCTGCAGCTGCTCCTCCAGCAGCGATACCTGAATCAGGCCACTGCTAGTGACCCTAAACAGCTCCAGAGACAAGCAGAGACAGCCACCAATAGTCACAATGTGTTACACGTTAGTCCCGAAGGGCAGGTAGGGAGTCTTCTTTCTTATTTTTGTTTACCTAATATATGTTAAAAGCCTCTTGTCTTATAAAGCATCTTGTTTTAAAAAACCTCTAGTTTAAAAAAAGCCTGTTGTCTTAAGCCTCTTATTTTAAAAAGCTCATGGGTTAAAAAGCTTCTTGTCTATGGATATTCATAGAATCATGAAAACCAATAGAACAACAAAGTTGGTATTTTACATTTTTTTGTTGTGTTTTTCCCCCCGGTTTTTGCTATCAAGGGCCTGGGCCTTTCCAGTTTGGAAGAACAGAAATATTTACTTGACATTGGGAAAAAATTTTCATACAAAAAGAAGGGGAAAAATGTATAATTGGTTGATTGATTGATTATTTCTTGTTTTACGTCCCTCTCGAGAATATTTCACTCATATGGGGACGTCACCATTACCGGTGAAGGGCTGCAAAATTTAGGCCTATGCTCGGCACTCGGGGCCTTTGAGCAGGGAGGGATCTTTTTCGTACCACACCTGCTGTGACACGGGACCTCGGTTTTTCCGGTCTCATCCGAATGACCGCCAAATTTACCGGTAGTCGCCTCTTACGACACGCAAGGGGATGCTGGGGGCCTATTCTAACCCGTACCCCCACGGGTTGTATAATTGGAATCGTCACAATGTCAAAGGTCATTACTCAAATGAGTGGTTATTTAGAAATGTCTGCTCAGTATGAGAGATACGATTAAGTGTTGTGGGTGCCTTTGACTAGTAGGTAACTCTTATTATTCACTATCATTGCAGACTTTCAAAATCAGAAGTTGATCCTTTTCAATATTGCCACATGCAGGGGGCATATGTTTTTAAAACCATTATTGTTTCGATTTTCCTGATTTTCTGCGTTAGGTCTCCTTTTAATTTTAAACAAATATTCAGAATGAATTTCATTTGTATGGTTCTGGGCAATTTTTAGATATTGATAAGCAATCCGTGGTACGAATTAAGGAAATGCCAAAAACACTAAGTAAATGTCACTAGTACTGTAATTCAATATTGAGGTAGTAGAGTACTTATGAACCCAAGACATATTAAGCATGTTAAGTATATAGAAATAGTTTTATTAATGTGTTTTTAAAAAATAAATGGTTAAAATGTTTTCTCATAAAATCAGCTAAATGTGTCTGACAATGGTGAAAACAGGGTTTTCATACGACCATTTTTAAACGGGGCGTATTATCGTCTGTCAGGCGTCCGTCTGAAATAGTGTGCCCGGGCCATAACTTCTGACCCTCTCTGTAGATTTGAACAATATTTCACAGAATTGTTACCCTGGGCCCAAAGAAGTGTCATGACCATGACCCAAGGTTGCTGGTCAAAGGTCAAGGTCTACAATGCATATAATGGTCTGAAAATTGTCTGGGCCATACCTTTTCACTGAATGAAGAATACAGATGTACCTGAGAATTGGTTTAGCCCCTTTACAGGTGAATTGATATTCTGGATTTCTTGTAGGCGATGATGTCTATCAGGAATGGAGCAGACAATGTGTCCTCAACATCACAGATTCCAGTCATGCAGGCTAGCTTGCAATTCCCCATTCTCGTCAATGAACAGAAATCTCCGGTATTCATTCCCTTTCATAAACACAGACAATGTTTTAATTAGATTTTCCCCACTTAGTTTTTATGAAGCTCTTTAATGTTCACAATATGTAAATTTAAAATTATTTGTTTTCAACATTCGATGGTTTGTGTAACAGATGGGGTCCCATGGTGTATCTAACCTGAAAGGGGTCCCATGGTGTGTTGGAAATTTTGGGGAGGGATCCCATGGTGTATCTTGGAAATCCTAGGGAGGGGTTACGTGTTGTGTAATAGAATCCCAAAAAGGGATTCTATGGTATGTTGAAGATTCTAGGGATAAAGTCCCATGTTTTGCGTTGGTTATCCCATGGTATGTGTTGAAGATCAGAGGAAGGGGCCCATAGTGTGTGTTGAAGATCAGAGGAAGGGGCCCATGGTGTGTGTGTTGTGGATCTGAGGAGGGCCCATGGGTGTGTGTTGACAAGATCAGAGGGATGGCCCATGGTGTGGTGTGTTGTGTGATCAGAGGGAACGGGCCCCATGGTGTTGGTGTATGGGGATCTAAGGGGGGCCACATGGTTGTGCGTGTGTTGTGACTGAGGGAGGTGCCCCATGGTGGTGGTGTTGCAGATACAGAGGGAGGCGCCCCATGGTGTGTGTATTGTGGATGCAGAGGGAGGGCCCCATGTTGGTGTGGGTGTGGATGGGATTTCTTGAGGGGAGGCCCCATTGGTGTTGTGGTGGTTGTGGATCCAGAGGGGAGGGGGCCATGGTGTGTGTTTGGGGAATCAGAGGGAGGGGGCCATGATGTGTGTGTTGGGATCAAAGGGAGGGCCCATGGCTGGTGTGTTTGGGAGGATCTGAGGGAGGGCCCCCCATGCGTGGTGTGCTGTTTGGGGAATGGCAGAGGGAGGGGCCATGGTGTGTGTGGTTGTGGAATCAGAGGGAGGGCGCCATGGTTGGTGTGTTGTGGATCAGAGGGAGGGCCCCATGTGGTTGTGTGGTTGGGGATCAGAGGGAGGGCCCATGGTTGTGTGTTGGGAATCGAGGGAGGGCCCTGGTGTGTGTTGTCTTGCGGAATCAGAGGGGGCCCCATGGTGTGGGTGTGGTTTGGGAATCTGAGGGGAGGGCCCTGGGGTCTGTGTGTTGGTGGTAGAGGAGATTGTGTTTTGGGACCAGAGGGAGGGCCCCCTGGTGTGTGGTGTTGGGAATAGGGGCCCTGGGTGTTTGGATTGAGGGAGGCCCGCATGGGTGTGTGCGTGTTGGGGATCGAGGGAGGGCCCCATGGTGTGGTGTGTTGTGGGACATCGAGGGAGGGCCCCATGGGTGGTGGTGTGTTGTGGATCGAGAGGGAGGGGGCCCCCCATGGTGTGTGTGTTGTCGGAATCAGGGGAGGGCCCCATGGGTGTGATGTTTGGGAATCAGTGGAGGGCCCCATGGTGTTGTGTTGTTGGGGATCGATGGGAGGTGCCCCATGGTGGTGGTGGTGTTGGGGATCGAGGGAGGGCCCATGGTGTGTGTGGTTGGGGATCAGAGGATGCCCCATGGTGTGGGTGTTGGGATCAGAGGGAGGTGCCCCCATGCGTGTGGTGTTGCGGGATCAGATGGGAGGCCTCCGCATGGTGTGTGGGGAATCGAGGGAGGGCCCCATGGTGTGTGTGTTGGGGATCACGAGGGAGGGGGCCCCAATGGTGTGTGTTGTGGGATCGAGGAGCTGCGCCATGGTGTGTGTAAGTTGGGAATCCAGAGGAGGGCCCAATGGTGTGTGTACATGGGGATCAGAGGGACGGTCGCGCCCATGGTAGTTGTGATGTGGGGATCGAAGGGAGGGCGCCGCATGGTGTGTGTGTTGGGGATCAGAGGGAGGGGCCGAATGTTGTGGTGTTGGGGAATCCAGAGGAGGAGGGCCCATGGATGTGTTGGGGGATCAGAGGGAGGGCCCCATGGGTGTGTTGTTTGGGAAATCTGAGGGAGGTGCCCCATGGTGTGTGTTGGGATCTGATGTAGGGGCCGAGGGTTGTATCAATAGGGAGGGCCCCATGGTGTGTGTGTTGGGGATCTGAGGGAGGGCGCCATGGTGTGGTGTGTTGGGGATCAGAAGGGAGGGCCCCATGGTGTGTGGTGGTTGGGACTCAGAGGAGGAGCTCTGCCCATTGGTGTGTGATGTGTTGGGATCTGGCAATGGGAGGAGCCACTCAGGTTGGGATGCAGATACCGCCATTTGGTTGTGTGTTTGGGGATTTCAAGAGGAGTGAGACCACATGAGTGTAGTCGCTGTTGGGGATCAGAGCAGCATGAGTTTGTTTGTATCAGAACGAGTCCCACATTGGATGTGTGTTTGGGGATCATGAGGGAGGGCTCCATGGTGTGTGTGTGTGGGGATCAGTAGTGGAGGCCGGCGCAATGACAGTTGTTCGTGTGTTGGGGATGCTAGAGGGAGGGCCCCATGGGTGTGTGTGTTGGGGATCGAAGGGAGGGGCGCCGCATGGTGTGTGTGTTGGGGATAAGGAGGTGGTCCGCCATGGTGTGTGTTTGGGATAGAGGGAGTGTGCCCGATGGTGTGTGTGTTTGGGGATCTGAGGGGGCCCCATGTGTGTGTGTTGTGGGATCATGAGGGAGGAGCCAGCATGTGTGTGTAGGATGCTATTGAGGGAGGGCCCCACATGGGTGTGTGTTTGGAGATCAGAGGAGGGCCCGCATGGTGTGGTGTTCGTGGATCAGAGGCAGGCCGCCGCATGGTGTGTGTTTTGGGGATCGCAGAGGAGGGCCCCATGGTGTGTGTTTTGGGATAAGAGGGAGGGCCCCATGGTGTGTGTTTGGGATCGAGGGAGGCCCCAGGTGTGTGTTGAGCGGATCTGAGGGAGGGCCCCATGGTCGTTGGATGTTTTGGGGACTGAAGGAGGGGCCCCATGGTGTGTGTGTTTGGGTGAATCTGAGGAGGGCCCCAATGGTTGTGGTGTGTTGGGGATCACAGAGAGAGAAGGTGCCCCATGGTCGTGTGTGTGGGGATCAGAGGGAGCGCGCCCCATGGTTGTGTGTGTGCGGGATCAAGAGGGAGGCGCCCCATGTGGGACTGGGGCCATGGTGTGCTGTGTGTTTGTGGGATCAAGAGCGGACGCCGTGCGGCCCAATGCGTGTGTGTTGGGATCAGAGGGAGAGGCGGCAGGTGGATTTGTCCCATGGTGTGTGTTGGGGATTCGAGGGAGGGACCCCCATGTAGGGTGTTTGCGGATGCGAGAGGTGCCATGGGTGTGTGTTGGGATCAAGGAGGGCCGCATTTTGTGTAATGTTGGATGAGAGAGGGCGCATGGTTAACGGAATGTTTAAAAGACCCAAGGGAGGCCTTCCATGGTTTTCGTTTTGGAATCTGATTTATGTGTAGTTATTTTCCTTTGCCATGTTTTGTTGTTGGGATCTTAGAGGTCTATTGTTGTTTTGTGGATCCTAGATGAGCCCATGGTGTGTGCTGTTATAATTCGAGAGATGAGGCCGCTCTAATGTGTGTTATTTGAGGGAATGAGAAAAGAATGCACGCCCATGTGTATGTGGATGTCGGAATCTGCGCTAGGTGGGCCGCCATGATTGGTGTGTGTGTTGGGGAACTGAGAGTGGGCCCCAATGGTTGTGTGGTGTTTGAGGTGCAGGGGAGGGCCCCATGGTGTGTGTGTTTGGGGATCTGAGGGAAGGGCCCTGGTGTGTGTGTTGGGGATCAGAGAGCGAGGTGACCCCATGGATGTGTGTTGTGGGATCAGAGGAGAGGGCCCATGGTGTATGTGTGGATCGGGGATAGTCTGATGGTACAGAGGGGGCCCCATGGTGTATAGTGTGTTTTGTGGATCAGAGGGAGGGGCCGATTGGTGTGGTGTTTGGGGATCAGAGGGAGGGGCATGGTGTGTGTGTTGGTGGGATCTGAGAGAGGGCCCATGGTGTGTGTTTGGGGATTGGGAGGGAGGGCCCGAATGGTGTGTGTGTTGGGGATCGAGGGAGGGCCCATGGTGTGTGTGTTGGGGTCTCGAGGGAGGGCCGCCATGTTGTGTGATTTGGGATCAGAGGGAGGGCCCTTGTGTGTGTTGTTGTGGATCAGTAGGGAGGGCCATGGTGTGTGTGTTGGGATCTGAGGGAGGGCCCCATGGTGTGGTGTGTGGTTGTGGAATCTGAAGGGAGGGCCCCATGGTGTGTGTTTGGGGATCGGAGGAGGGCCCATGTGGTGGTGTGTTGGGGATTGAGGGGAGGGCCCCATGGTGGTGTGTGTTGTGGATCAGAGGGAGGCCGCCATGGTGGTGTGTTGTGGATCAGAGGGAGGGCCCATGGTGTGGTTTGGGATCAGATAGGGAGGGCCCATGGTGTGTTGTTGGGGATCAAGGGGAGGGCCGCCATGTGTGTGTTGTTGGGGATCGAGGGAGGGCCCCATGGTGTGTGTTGTGGAGATCAGAGGGAGGTGCCCATGGTGTGTTGTTTTGGGATCAGAGGGAGGGCCCCACTGGGTGTGTGTGGATCGAGACCTGGGTGGTTTGGGGGATCTGAGGGAGGGCCCATGGGTGTGTGTGTTTGGGGATCTGGAGGGAGGGCCCGCATGGTGTGTGTGTGTGGGGATCAAAGTATGGGAGGGGCCCCAATGGTGTGTGTGTTGGGATCCGAGAGGGAGGGCCCCATGGTCGTGGTGTTGGGGATCGAGTAGGGGCATTGGGTGTTTGGGATAAGAGGGAGCCCATGTGGGGTACAGAGGGAGGGCCCCATGGTGTGTGTATTGTGGATCAGAGGAGTAGGGGTGCCCGAGTGGTGGCTCGTGAATTTGGTAGAATCTAGGCAGGCGAGGGCCCCATGTTTGTGTGTTTGGATCAGAGGGAGGTCCCATGGTTGATGTGTTCTTAGGGAATTTGGAAGAATTGTGTTAAAGGAAACGGACGGTGGACACTAGACCAATCCTATGCATTGTGTTTGGTGGTTGGGGATCTTCTGGAGGGCCCCATGGTGTTTGTGTTTGGTCCTGCATGCTTGAGGGAGGGCCCCATGGTGTGTGTGTTGGGGATCTGAGGGCAGGGCCCCATGGTGTGTGTGTTGGGAGGATCAAGTGTAGTGGAAAAATCAATTCAACGCTAGGGAGGCCCAGTGTAGTCTGTTGGGGATCAGAGGGTGGGGAAGGGGGCCCTGTTGTGTGTGTGGGGATCAGCAGGGAGGACCCCATTGGTGTGTGTTGTTTGGGTCAAGTGAGCCATGGTGTTGTGGTGAATCTGAGGAGGGATAGCCCCCATGCTGTGTAGTGTTTGGATCAGAGGGGGCCCCATGGTGTGTGTGTGTGGATCAGAGGGAGGGCCCAATGGTGTGTGGTGGCGACTGAGGGAGGGCCCATGGAACGAAAAACTGTGTGTGTTGTGGGTTGATGAAGAGGAGAGGGCCATGGTGATTGTTGGGGATCAGAGGAGGAGGGCCCCATGTGTGTGTGTTGGGACATAGAGACAGAGGAAGGGCCGCCATGGTGTTGGTGAGCCATGGTGTGTTTGGGATCAGAGGAGGAACGGGCCATGGTGTGTGTGTTGGGCGATTCAGAGGGAGGCCCATGGGTGTGTGGTTGTGGATTCAGGCAAAGGCGGAGGGCCCCATTTGTGGTGTTGTGGATCAGAGGGAGGCCATGTGTGTGTGTTTGGGATCTACGAGAGAGGGCCTATGGTGTGAATGTTTGTTGGATCGAGGGGCGCCCATGTGTGTGTGTTGGGGATCGGAGGGGGTGCCCCCTGATGTAGTTTGGGGATCTAGAGGGAGGGCCCATGTGTGTGTTTGGGAGTCGAGGGGGGCCCCATGGTGTGTGTGTGTTGGGGATCTGGAGGGAGGGCCCCATGGTGTGTTTGGGGAATCTTGAGGGAGGCCCAAATGGTGTGTGTTGGGGATTTTATTTTCTTTAAGTTCTTTATCTTTGT
>CAJDSM010038717.1:1495-17300 GCA_903981925.1 Ostrea lurida
TCGCTTACTCCGCCATGGCACCTGATCCTACTTTCGCTTTTGTCGGAGGTCCTTGTTGCCCTACACTCGATTTTGTATATACCAGTATGTTTTTTGGATTATGATTACGTTTGGCACGATGTTAACTTCGCCTTTTTGTATGTACATTTATATAAAGAGATTAGAAAAAAACCATCATGAAATACAGTTTTAAAAGACCCTTTTACTAAAGCTAAACTTAACTTCTAAATCAAGGCAGTTAAGTAGCATCTTACAATTACATGCGGGATAGATTACACGACTTCAAAGTACTTATCATTTTTCATTGTCATTTCTGAATATCTATTGGTCGAAACAACACCACGTGACTTATAATAAATACTGTTATAGACCTGATGTTTCCTAAAATAGAAGTATTATAGACCTAATTTTTCCTAAAATAGCACCACTTTAGCTATCCTTTCAGCTTTCAATTGTGACGTCACAATTATAGTGCTATCCTTTCAGCTTTCCACTGTGACTTCACAATTATAGTGCTTTAATCAATAATCTAGCGTTACATAATTATACTAAATATTGTGATAGTAATTGCAGCAAAACGTGTTAAAAAATAAAACAATTATAGCATATTGAATTCGGTCAATTCAAGGTTTGATAGCACTAACCCTGAGTACAATATAGACCTTGGACTTTGTCCTCTGTCAATATTGACTCGGGGTTGGTGCTTTAAAACCATGGATTGACCTCATCAACATGTTATAATTGTATATTATAGACCTGATGTTTCCTAAAATAGCACCACTTTAGCTATCCTTTCAGCTTTCCATTTTGACGTCACATTTATAGTGCCAAAATCAAGAATTTAGTTTTGCATTATTATACTATATATTGTGATAGTTATTGCAGCAAAATTTTAAAAAAAAATAATAAAACAATTGTAACCTGTTGAATTTGGTCAATTCATGGTTTTATATCACCAACCCTGAGTACATTATAGACATCGGACTTCGTCCTCAGTCAATATTGTACTCAGGGTTGGTACTATAAAACTGTGAATTGATCTCATCAACATGCTATAATAACGAAATATTTTCTAACATTGACTTTACTTATTACCCATACATTATCACATAGAGTATACAAAACGTTAAATTTTCACAAAAGGTGATAATTAATTAACCAATTACAATAATATCATCGTATATTATATGTCAATTCATGGTTTTATAGCTACAACCCTAAGTACAATATAGACCTCGGACTTAGTATTCAGTCAATAGTGTACTCAGGGTTGGTACTATAAAACCGTGAATTGAAATAAATGCGGTGACTAGTGCTTCTTTAGAGCAACAGAATCATGGTGATGTTGATACTTTATCGCTTTGTGTGTCAGACAATGAAAGACAGAGCAGGGGCTTTATGTTCAGTGGAAATAATTCTGATCATTCAGGAAATTCAAATACCAGCAGAGTTTGGAAAGCAAATCAGTTTTAGGTCTTGAAAACGTAAAATCTACTGATCACGATAGGTTTCAAAGATATTTGTGTAACATAAATGAGAAACCTAGTGCAACATGTACGTCAGAAGCTAATTTGAAAGAAAAATGTAATGCTCTAGCAGAAAAATTTTGAGAAGATGTTTTTGCCTATCGTTCCAAACATAAAACGGGTATTGTTTTAGAACAGAACCAAATTGACATTTTGAATGGTTCTTGGAGATCACAAAACCCACAGAAAGTAATTAATTTCAGAGAAAATTACAGATACATTTTTCCTGTACATTCTAGTTGTGAAAATTTTTTCAATGTTCCTACTTTTGACAATACTATCGAAAGTTTGCTAGTTAAAAGATATGGACATAAAGCTGCTTTTGGAAAAATCCCATCTTTATTTAATAAAGATTTAAGATCTCTAGAAAAACTTGCATACCAAGGCCAGTTAGCAGCGAGAATGGGTTTGATTACCATTTGTTATTTACAACAAGCGACAGGTAGATTGTTAGACAATTTACAGTCTACTACCCCAAACTTAGATAGTGCTATTCAGAATGTCAGGGACATTTTTGCCTTATCAACTAAGAGTTTAGACCAGACATCAAGAGCGGGTGCTTTTCACCACATGATCAGACGAAGAGCGACAATGTACGATACAGGTCTTAGTGAACTATATACTATGCAAATACTATTATTACCTTACCTTTAAAACAGTTAGCTGAGGTTTTACCTGAAATTAAACGTTCTTTTCCTTTTAAGAGGAAAGCTCCTTCTACGGGTTCGTCAGATACACTGTCGCCTGCTTGTGTGGTATGTGTGTGTCTCCCAGTTGATTCGATAGGCGAGTATATGCTATGCGTGTGAGGACTTTTTGAGGCGAGGTCAGCAAGAGTTGATGCTGCAGGGTTGTAGCGGGTCTCGTTTAAAGTCATCATTTCGCAAATTCTACGGTCGCTATAATGACCTTGTTTGCGATTACAAATTATCACCAAGTCATATGTTGACTGATTTGTTTCATACCCTTTGTTAGACTGTCATTTTCCAACTGGATTTGACTACGGGTAATCCCGTTTACTTTATTTCGACTAAGGGCTCATGGCGGGTGTGACCGGTCAGCAGAGGATGCTTACTCCTCCATGGCACCTGATCCTACCTTCGCTTTTGTCGGAGGTCCGTGTTGCCCTACACTCGATTTTGTATATGGTTTTTTTGGATTATGATTACGTTTGACACAATGTTAACTTCGCCTTTTTGTATACAAATGACTGTGGGAATGAGAAAGGGAAGTTTGATCCTAGTTTCAAAACTTCTGGGGAGTTGAAGTCTTCAGCTGCAAATTTTAAGCAGAACTCGGCAAATAAATCTTGGGTAAGTTTTCCTTCTAATACAAAATCTAAGAATATTTTCTGACGCCTAGATTTTAGCGCTGCTTCCCCTGATACCAGTTGAAGGGAGATTGGAGTTTTGCTGGGTTTTTTTTATAAAAGAATTGGAAAATATAACAGACGATAAATGGGTCTTGAAAACTTTAAACGAAGGTCTCAAATTAGAATTTCAAACAAAACCTCATAGGACAGGTATAACACAGACTCCAGTCATTGCACAGTCTTAAAATTCCTATTATTTTGCCAGAGGTGGACGATTTGTTAAAAAAAAGGTGCAATAGAAACAGTACCTCAATCCGAGATAAATCAAGGTTTTTACAGTACTCTTTTTCTGGTAACCCCAAAAACCGGAGATTTGAGACCTGTAATCAACCTAAAACCTCTGAACAAGTATCTAATGAAGCAGCACTTCAAAATGGACACTTTGACAAAAGTCCTAAATTTAGTGAAACCTCTAGACTGGGTTTTGTCTCTCGATCTGAAAGATGCATATTTACATATCCCAATTCACAAATCTCACAGAAAATACCTACGTTTCTGCGTTCAGAGGAAAATTTATCAGTTTGTAGCACTTTGCTTCGGTCCATCTCAAGCACCGATAATGTTTACAAAAATAGTAACGGTGATAGCAGCTCATTTAAGAATGCAAAATGTACCTCTAGCATCTTGTCTAGATGATTGGTTGCTACTAAATGCACAGAAGAAATGCTTTGTTTCAGATCGAGAGAAAACGCTCAATCTCCTAACCAAATTGGGATTCATTGTCAATCTATAAAAATCATGTTTGATTCCAACCTAACCACAACATGCATAGGAACACTTTTCAATTTCAAAAGGGAAATGTGCAATGCCGACACCAGAGAGACTATCCAAATTAGAAATAGCAGTTCAGAAATTAATGATAGGACACAGTACAGCAAGAGACTATTTGGTTCTTATGGGTTTGATAGCATCATGCATAGAACTAATTCCGAATGCCAGACTTTTTATGAGACCAATTCAGTTACATATACTCCATTTTTGGAAACCATCATCCAGAAATTTAGAATTCTTAATACCATTTACGCAACATCTAAAATGTCACTTGTTTTGGTGGTTAGACAGAGCGAACACTTTCAAGGGCAGATCACTTCACCAGTGGTCAGCCAAGATTACCATAACCACAGATGCTTCTAATACAGGGTTTAGGGGTCACATGAACAAACAAGTTTTTCAGGACACTTGGACAGAGAAAGAACAGACGTTGCAAATCAATTGCCTAGAACTAGAAGCTGTGTTAAGCACAGTACAACATTTTCTTCTTCAAATACGGGGTCAGAATGGTTTGATGAAAAGCGACAATACAACAGTTGTTCAATATGTGAACAAACAAGGGGCACCAAGTAAATGGACCTTTACTACAAAACATGGGACTTGTGGCAGATGGCAATAGAAAGCAATGTATCTCTGAAAGCAGCCCATATAGCAGGTCAAAAGAATATTCTAGCGGACCAGTTATCTCACAACAAAATTCGTCCCACAGAATGGACACTGAACGATCAATTAGTCCAAATAATTTTTTCGATGTGGGGACAACCACTAATAGATATGTTTGCATCGGGGGACAATCACAAAACACCAGTGTTTTGTGTTTGGATTCCACATCAAGATGCTCTAGCAGTGGGTGCACTGACAATTTCTTGGGACAAGATGTGGGCATATGCATTTCCACCAATTTGTCTAATTCCCAAAGTTCGAAACACATGAGTCAGTATCAGTGGGGTAATATTAATTGCTCCAATGTGGCCAAGAAGACACTGGTACACGGAACTCTTTCAAAAATCAGTAGCAAAACCCAATAAAACTCCCAATACTACCAAATCTTCTACATCAACCAAGAACAAAAAATTATCATCCAAACCCAGAAATATTCAAGTTAACGGAATGGCTGCTCTCAACAGAAATTTCAGAAATAAGGGTTTTTCACGAGACACTAGAAGATTACTCCAGGCACACAGCAAGACTATGCTAGCAAGTTCAAAAATTTAATTGCTGGTGTAGTGAAAGGCTAAAAATCCCTATACAGCTAATCTAGCAGATTGTGCTGATTTCCTTGCATACTTGTATTCATCAGGTTTACAATACCGTACAATTGCAGGTTATAGGTCAATGCTTTCGTCTCTATTACCTCCAATTAACAATGTACCAGTATGACATCATCCTTATATCATTAGGTTGTTGAAAGGTGTGTTCAATTCAAGACCACCTCAAGTCAAACTAGTACCAGAATGGGATTTACAAAAAGTGCTAGATATTTTACAAAAATCACCTTTTGAACCTTTACGTACAGCTGATATGAAATTTTTAATATTAAAGTTGTTTTTCTTACAGCAATCGCAACGTTCAGGAGATGCTCGGACCTTCAAACGCTGAGAATTGGAGAAGGTCAATGTTCAGAACCGAGGCATTACATTTTTGAGACCAGGTTTGTCAAAACAAGACAGACAAAATCATTATGGTTCCAAAATATTTGTACCATTTTTTAAAGATAATAAGAAATTGGATCCCGAAAGGGCAATTGCTGTGCATTTGAAGAGAACAGAAAATGTCAGAAAAGATGAAGGCAAACTTTTCTTGTCAATTGTGAGACCGTTTAAACCTGTTTCATCACAGATCATTGCTAGATGGATTTTAAATACTATTAAGTTGGCCTATGAAGAAGATTTTAAAGTGAAGCACATTCTACTAGAGCAATCGGACCGTCTTGGGCTTTATTTAATGGAGCCAGCATGACAAACATTTTAAAATCGGCAGATTGGTCTAGAAATACAATCTTTACAATATTTTACTTCAGGAATGTGGATGTGAAAGTTTTAATATGAAAGAACTTGAAGTTTTTATATATCTGCGAGTCGCAGTAAAAATAAAATAAACAAAAAGAAAAAAACTGTACCTCATGTGTATATGTGCATATAGTTAAAACATTGAGATAGAAGATAAGGAGTACACTCAGTACGGATTCAGAGCCATAGAAAATAACCCAGCCACCTAAGAAGGTAAGGCTTTGTAATATAATCCTATATTTGATGTATCAGGTGGTAAGAAAGGAAATTCAAAATTTGAATTTCAAGTTAAGATTTTATGAATAAATTTTTGACTTACTAACTGAGTAATTGCCCACCCTACCTCCCCGCTCAGTATTTTCTATGGTGATTATATTTGTTATAATTTACCAGAAAATAAAACTGAAGTGGAAGGGTGAGCTTATTGCGTCTTGATGACTAAGAACATCCGGTTGGTGTTCAGAGTCATGTAGACGATATATTTTTTTGCGAGTCTGAACAGTCAAAGGGAGATAAATCCTATATTTAATGTATCAGGTGGTAAGTAGAAAATTTATTCATAAAATCTGAACTTACAACAAATATCATCTTTTAAACGTCGAGTAAAAACTAGGGCGACATTCATTTCATTGACTTTATTTTTGGCGATTAGCTAGAAGTCGTCATGTTGATTTAAGTACAACCAAAGCGAGAAAAATATGTCGTGTAGTGCATCAAAATGAAGACTTATCGAGTTTAAAAAGTCGTTAAATTGTTCAAATTGGCGACAATTCGACTTCTTTATATCGACATAGAGAACAAGAGGTGCTCCGTAAACGTTTCCGTACGCCGTACCGTACTTTTCCGTAGTTTACTTGTTAGATGAGTATGACGACTTGTCAAAACATTATGTCGACTTGTCAGATATTATAGATGACAAGTAGATGAGCAGTTAGTGGCATTAACACGCATTAATTAATAGCAAGATACCGACTTCCTAATCATGGTGATTATTTTCTAACAAGTCGACATAAAGATCTGAAAAGTTGGTATAGATATCTAACAAGTCGGCATAAAGAATCGACAAGTTGACATAATTATCTCACAAGTGGTGGCAGAAATATGCCCCCATAAATTACTATTTGTATTATGTACTTTTAATCCAAACTTTGTAATTTTCGAATTTATCGTAGGGTGTCAATACAAAAATCACGATATGACAAAACTTATGTTGGTATTTGTACCACCTCACAAATCCAAACAATTACAATATGACAATATTTGAAATCCGAATTTTATTAATTCACTGCGAAATATCCAGCCTTGGTCACTCTGGAGCGCCACATAACCAGTATTTGTTGGTCCCCTTCCGGGTGGAAATTACTTGACCAGTAGCAATACAACGACACGTGTTAGACCCATCAATGCAGTCCCAGCTGTCGTCTACCTGGAAGATCTTCCCCCCGTTGGTGCACGTATCTGATAAATGAAAAGGCGAAAATAACAAACAGTGATCAATCTTTTCAGCCAAAACAGAATACTAAATAAGAGTTGGGCAAATACAGACCCTTGGATACACCAGAAGTGGGATCAGGTGTCTAGGGGGAGTAAGCATTCCCTGTCGACCATGAACCATTGTTTTGATCAGGTAAACGGAGTAATCCGTAGTCAAAATCAGTGAATAAATAACAGCCTAGCTATGAAACATAGACCCAATAGAAAGTTGTATTAGCACACTAGATTGTTATAACGACCATATATTTTGCTAAATGCAGACTTTTAAATGCAACTGTTGAAGTCCCTACAACAACTTGCTTATACGTAGCCTGCCACGATTTAAAAATTTATTGTACCCAGATCAAGCTCTTGCGTATCAAATTAGTTGAAAGACATAAACGCCATTTGCAGGTGATGATGGAATGTTGCGACTAATATGGGAAGTTGACAATGGAGAAGCTAAATTGGTCCCGTTTGTCATAAAGATCAGTTGCCTGTTCAATACAATAACTAAATATGAAGCAGATATGGATGACTTTGTGGTGTCCTTTATTTCTGGTTCACTGGGATATATTGAATAGAAATATGAATGAACGTTGTTATTAACATATAAACGTACGCCGCGAACGTAATATGTAATCATGTATTTCTTAGATTGCATGTAATTGTAATCGATTACATTAAATTTTACCCTATAATCATGATTATATTTAGATTACGTTTTGATTACTTGCATTAATTTTATATATTGTCATGACATTTTTGTTATCTCTAAAGATTTCTTATAAGTACTATTTCGTGATATTTTATTCATTAAAATAATATAGATATTCAAACTCAATATCTTTTAAAATTGTTTGTCAAAGAGTTGCCATGTCTTCCTCGGTTTTTTTCTCCCTTCAACTTTACATCTATACTACTGAACATCAAGTGCAACTCAAATGGTTGAATATTACAACAAAATGAACTCTTTATCATTAATGTTTAGAATTGTCAATCTACATACACATAGTACATTGTAGATTAGTGCTTTTAAGATAACGATATGATAAATAATGTTTTCATTTGCAGTATTTTCAATTGTAATACCCTTGCAGTAGCAAATCAAAGTTTTGCTCAGAAAAGGCATATAAAAAGTAATCTGTAATTGTAATTAATTACATTTCAAAGTAACTGTAATTACATTTCAAAATGGATGTAATTTAAATTGTAATAATAAATTTCAATGTAATCTGTAATTATGATAGATTACATTGTATGTAATTGACCCCAAGTCATTTGAATAAGAATATAAAAAAGGTCAGCTAACAAAGGAGCATAGTTCATACCCATGGGAATTCCACCAGACTGTTGAAACACTGGATAAGCAAAGAATACAAAGATATTGTCATTAAGGAACACCATCATTGCTTAAATATCAACATCAGAGCAATTGAGTGTAAAATCACATTTGGAGTATAGCAAAGTAATTTTAAGGTAGTATGAAACGTTTGTCCATATTTATAACTAAGTGACGTGTTTTCGCTTGAAACACGGTCTACTTTCGTTTAACGTTTTAGTCGAGGAAGAAAAAGTTTAGGAACCGCACAAAATTAGATTTATCGATTATATTCGCCTCCAACATTGAACCCGACTATTTACCAGTCTTTCCTTCATATTTGATATATGGTCGGGTTCAATGTTGGAGGCGAATATAAGCGATAAGTCTATACGGACCTAGTTTTTAACTTGGATTAATTAGTCAGTGGTGCTAATTCTAAGGGTATCCAAGCTTTATTCAAAATAAACAATTGAAAGTAGTTTAGTAATAAAATGCCAACCTCTGTATGTCCAGATAATGCCATATAGATAACTAGAATTCGAAATTTATTAAATTGTGATCAAAATGTTGCCTTGCTTTTTCATTCCTATACCTTCAAGAAGGGTAACTCCTGTTAAAGGATATTTTATTACAAAGTTTTTTGGAAAAAATTATCATGTGTTCCTTTTTAAACTTTTATTCAATTTTTGGTTTGAATATTATTTGTTAACATATGTGCTTCTCCATTACATATATTCAGTGGGTTTTCCTGTCTGATATAATAAAAGACGATTTCTGATATTTTTGTCATGTTTTTCCTCAAAATAAAATAATAGTACACTGAATAGAATTTTGTTTTCATTGTCTTCATCTACTATACATTTTGCCTTAACTTTTCAATACAATAGTGTGTATGTAATGGAAGGGTTAGGACAAAAATGTATTTTTTCCGTTTCTTAAAAACAAATCTAAAAAAATTCCTAAAATAAACAGTTGAAGGTATTGTGTTTAGCTGTTGCCATCTTTCATCATAATTATGACTGAAATCATAGGCAAAAATTGTCAAACGTTTCATTCCACCTTAAATGACTTATCACTAGATGTGAATATTTCTTTTTTCTATTATTTGAAAAATAAATGTAAGGTCAAGAAGTCTAGTCTTTGAATTATCGTGAGGAGTGGTTTGTAAAGGGTTGAAAGGTCACACGTTTTTATGTTGATCTGAGGAAAGTTCTGGCATTTCAAATTTACTAGAAGTTCTTTAGAATATTTCAGAATCCACATTTGATTTACACTACTTTTGGCATATATTGTTGCACAATATGATCTGAAGCTTCTCTTTCACAGCAAAGATAGAGGCATGGTGGAATATTTACTAGATGCAGCCTTGGATCTTTGTTTGTAAGGGTTTTTGATTGATTATTTAATGTTTTACGCCGTTTAGGCAATATTTCAGCCAATTTACTGCGGTTAGCTGACTGAAGTGTGGAAGTTTCCCTGACAACCCTCAGTGAACGTATCTTTTTTCGAACATCATGGAAACGATCTTTTGCGTGCCAAGGGGGGGTTGTGATCCTTGACATGGGGCACCCTTTAACGTCCCATCCGACGGGCATACAGTTAAAAACATGTAAATAGTTTTAAAAAACAAATTTGCATACACGAGCAGTTGTATTATAAAATATTTCAGATTTTAGTATATATATCACATTCTTGCAAAGCTTGTATTATTATTTGACAGTCAATTTTAGTGTAAAAAAAATCCATTCATTGTTTTTACATTATCAAAAAGATTTTTTCGTGTAGGCAAAAAATCGCTACATTTGAAAAGGATGGGTTGTATAGTTAATAGATAGTCACAAAATATACATTCAGGTTGAAATTCTCTGTTAAGCAAGTAATGATGTATAAATTTAGCATGGCCACGTACTCGTGAAATAATAACTTCAACCTGGCATTTCAGTATGATGTTACTCGGTTTGTTTACTTTGTTTTGAATAGAGTAAAGTTTACTTGTGTCACAGAAATACCAATATATTTGCCAAAGAGAATTTACACACAGTTTTAAAAGGTATTTTACATCAGTAAAGGGAATTTTATAGTGAATTTTATAGTGCACATAGTAAATAACAAACTTTCACTACATTTAGGCAAAACTGAATGCATGTTGTTTGGTCCACCAAGAAAACTTCAAAAACAAAATTTGTCCATAATATGTACATAGTGTAAAGTATCTTGGTCTACAGATAGACAATATGCTGTCAGGTGAAAATATAATCATGTCTATTATAGGAAAAGTAAATGCTAAATTAAAATTTTTGTATAGACATCAAATGTAGACAGTTGCTCTCTAGTGCCCTCATTCAGTGTTATTTTGATTATGCCTGTTCATCGTGGTATGCAGGGCTTACGAAGACTCTAAAGAACAAACTACAAGTCACACAAAATAAAGTAGTAAGATTTATTTTAGATCTTGGACAAAGAGCAAGTGTTGACAACCAAGTACTTCACAAGGTCAATATGTTATGTGTAAATGACAGGGTCAAACAACATAGATTAAATCATGTATACAATATTGCTCATGGAAATGCTCCTCATTATATGTGTCATAAATTTGCTCTTGTAAATCAAACTCATAGTTATAATACTAGAGCAAGTCATCATAATTTTGTACAACCTCGTATTAAGGGTAGAGATGGATCTTTTTTTGTAAATGCCATCAAAGACTGGAATAATTTACCAGACAATGTCAAGGTCGAAAAGAGAAAGATAAATTTTAAGAAATCTTTAAAAACACATCTTTTTCAAGAAGCAAAAACAAGAAGTTTACAAACTTATCTTTAAGAGACAATTCTAAAATTCTGTTCATTTTACATTGTTAAATCCTCGTATTTTTCATGTCAATATAAACCATGGTCATTGGTATAAACAGGTTTTTCTGCCAAAGTTTTGATTATCATTTGATTTTATTTAGATAGAATCATGTTAAATTTGCACTTCAATAACAGCTATAAGGATCTCCCATTGGATAATAAGCCTTGAGCTTATGGGTCTACCTTAGGATACTGAAACCTATTCTTTATGTGTTCTATTTATCCATATAATTCTTATTGCGATCTTAATCAAAACCAAACTGTGATGTAAGTGTGATACTTATTTTATTTTGATTTAATATTGTTGGGTTTTTTTTTGTCCAATATGTGATGTGATGTGATAAAATACTGAAATCCATGTATCTGCCAAAAATTTATGTGAAAATGTGAGACTGCCAAAATTTTATTATGTATGATTTGTTTGTATTATGCGTATAATGTGTTGAGTTCTAAAATAAAATTCAATTCAATACAATATCGTATTGAAGTGCATATTTTGCAACCTTGTCTGCTTTAGTGTTACCATGGATACCAATGTGATTTGGAATCGAGCAAAACTCAATTATTTTACCTTGTTTACTTAGAAGATAGTTGTAAGGTTTTTTTTTTGTAAACGTTTGGAATCCATTATAAGTATGGTAACTGATATTCATCCGTCCCATCGACTGGGATATCAAATGTGATCAATGTTGAAGAATATCATCTTTTGAGAGAGTAGTTGGAGTATTTTAAGTACGATTACCAAATGTGGAATTTCGTTTAAAATGCAGGTATAATAATGAGCCTTACAAAGACAATGTTTGTTACAAGCTTTGTGAGCTGGAACCAAAACAAATTCCTCAGGTAACCTATCTATTCTTTTTTATCCTTCTGGTTTACGAACCTTTTGTTTTGATGTGTCTCATGAATCTTATTTCGAAGACATCTCGTATCCAGGGAGGGAGATTCAACCTCTCCCTTTTAAAAAAAAATTTAAAAGGTATTTTGGGTGCTGTAATCCGGTCCATCCACTCATCCCTTTCCAGCTACACTTCAAGCTTCCATCTTGTGTTTTGAACCCCCTCCCCCTACTTTGAAAATATTCTGTGTCAGCAGACTAACTTTAGATATTTATTATATAATCACTGTCACTCCCGTTTTCTGTTCTTTCATACCTGTTGCGGTGGCACAATGGTAGAGCTCGGGAGGTGGTGCGTTCGAGCCCCATGATAGCACCCGGCCGCGTAAAACCTAAGACGTGAAAATAGGTAGTGATTGCTCCTTCGCCAAGAGATCAGCATTTAGAAGTGCGAATCACGATTCTATCGGATATAACCTTAAAAACGGAGGTCCCGTGTCGCAGCATGTGTGGTATGCTAAAGAATCCTCATTGCTAAATCCATGAATGCTAAGCATAGATCTTAATTTGCAGCCGTTCACCAGCAATTGTGACGTCTCAATATGAGTGAAATATTCTAAACGGGACGAAAAACAAACAAACAATCAATTATTAATCATTCGAAATAATACAAGAAACGATATGTACCTGGACAGATGGGACAGCTGTCCCCCTTCTGGGCGACTTGCTGGTCTGCGGGACAGTTAGGGGAGTCACACTGCCAGGTCTTGCAGTAATACAGACCGTCAATATCCTTCAGACAGTATGCATTTTGTTTTGGAATGTCCTCCTTGTCGGAGTAGGTGCTGCAGTCATGGAAATTTTCAAGTCCTAAAATATTTTTAAAAAGCTATAAAGTTTCTACAATGTAGTTGTGCAAGCAGTTAGTATATGCTTGATGTCGAACGTTCACTGGTTAAAAACTGTCAATTGCACAAGGTTTTATAATGAAAATACACAATGACCCGACATAGTGCTTGTAATACTTATCCATGTGCTATTTATAATCATTAAACAGTAAATTTTATATCAACAAGATGGGAAAAGAAACATGACGAAAATGTCAGGTCGTATAAAATAAAGAAAACATTCCACACTGACGATGTTTCATTTTGTACTTTCCTTCAGGACATAAAGTGAATATTGTGACTTCATACCTACCATATTCATTGCTATCGTATGCAAAATTAAATTTACGCAGAATGATAACGATTTTCAAAGGCACAAAATACATTATGTAACATTTTGGAGATCTATAATTTATATTTACAAAACATAACTGACTTAGAAAAGACAAATTTAAGTGTGTTTATTCCAAATCCGGACATAGTTCGATTGTTCAAAACACATTTCATCACTGACCATTTTGGCCCCTACCTAATACCAAAATTCTGTACCCCTTGGGTCGTGCCAATTATATAGTCCCTGCAGAGAAACGTTTGCCCCCCCCCCCGCCCCCGGGGGGGGGGGATTTTGCCGAAAGTTGCTTAAAGTACATTATATTTAAAATTTTAAGCCATGTTCTTGCGCTCTGCGCGTATGGGTGTTTAGAGGCCTAAGAGGATTTTAAAAAATGCGTTACATGGCAACATTCGATCATAGTTCGAATTTATGGCAATATTCTTTGGTTCAATTTCACTTAGATAAATCAACTGGTCTAATGAAAGCATATAAATTGTACTTTTATTTGATACCATTATATGTAAATTAGCTCATTTGCATATTCATGAATATTAATGATTTTCGTAAAAATTGATGTTTTTATTGCTATATTTTTACATTATGAACAGAACAGAAACATGTTTCTTCCCAGGGAATTTTGCAAATCAAGTTTTCCTTAAAGTACATTGTATTAGCAGTGTAGTTAGCAAACATTATTATAAAGCATGTATTGAAACTTTGCGTTGTGGCGTTATGGGATGACAGGGATTAAAAAACGTTACATGGAACATTCGCCTATCACACGCTTTCAAACATTTTATGATATTCTTGGTTCAATTCAACTTAGGACATAAAGTGGTACCAATGAACCTATGAGTGTATTTATATATTTGTACATTTTGTAAATTTGCTCATTTGCATTTTATGATATTAAGTGATTTTCGTAAAATGATGTTTTATTGTATTTTACTATATATAATGCAAAAGAAAATGTTTTCTCCGGGGAATTTTTTGCAGACACTTTCTCTTAGTGCATTGTGTCAGTAACTTTATTAAGCAGTGTTTGAATCTGATTTTGGGGACCGTTATGGGTGTAGTCGATTTAAAAATAATGTTAACAATACCTTTCTGCCACATTCCAACTTTATGAATGTATAATTTGGGTTTAGTTTCATAAAGATCATCAGAGTGGTATCCGATGAAAGCATATGAATTGAACCTTTTAGAATGCTACCCTTTTATGTAAATTATATGAATTTACATATCATGAATTTATAGATGATTTTTGTAAAAAATCAATGTTCTGATACATTTTTTGTATATTATGACAGAAAGAACAGCGTTTGTATCTGGAGAATTTTGCAGACCAACGATTTGATTTCATTACATTGTTTGGCAACTTTAAGCCGATGTTTGCAATTGCTGTTTGGGAGTAATGGGGTTTAAAAATGTTACCATGATTTAACTTAAACACTTCATCATTTACGATGTGAGTATTTGGGTTTGGTTTTAACCTTATATTAAGTTTATACATTGTTACTAGGAGTTCGCATTTTATATTTAATTACATCGAGTGGTATAAATGCAACATATGAATTGCACTTTTATATGTCTACTGTTATATGTAATTAAGTTCATTGTGCATATCTCGAAAATAATGAATTTTGAAAAAAAAAAAAAAATTTTATGGGTATTTTTAAAAATTATGAAACAGAACAATAAAAAACATTTTTATGTAATATCATTCTTGTAAATGAAGAACAATATTTGCATAGGTTAGTTTGGAGTAGAGTATACGTTCCAAATATAAAATTAATGAATGTTGGTGTAAATAAACAAAATATGGCATAAAGTTTGTGCAATTAACGGCGCTTCAACGTGGATGGTGATGCAGTGATTAAATTGCAATAATTCATCGATCAGACTGTTCATATCAGTTCATGCCGTTCTTCATCAGTTGCCCATGTGCCGCGTCATACGAGAAGCACACGTATGTGAGAGGTAAGGATTAAGACGGTGAGATCTATGTCATAAGGTTCCTGTGGCAAATAGCACCAATTGTGACATCTCATATTATCCACTGTACAATTTCATTCTTCTCTTAAGTCTGGGGAGATAGGTTCGTCATCAGATAGCAAATGTACATGATAGTTTTTAACGACATGCGAGGGTGTTGAGATATGTATGTGTTTGTACAACAGCGCGAGTAATGCTTTTGTCATTTTCGTTAAGTCATTTCGATAGGCCATCGTGTGACTCCCTGTTGGTGGACATAGGTTGAACGCTGTAGAATGTGTATATTATAAGCTTAGTATAAGAGTGCGAAACTGAACGTGGATCGGTAATGCAGAGTTTTACCTTTAGATTGGTAGGTAGAGTTATGGTAGAGAAAATACAGGTTAGGGGGAGAAAGAATTTTGTCTGGCCAAGGGTCCGATCG
>CAJDSM010038718.1:1623-17393 GCA_903981925.1 Ostrea lurida
CTTTGGATTGTAATGTTTTATCATAAGGGATGCAATACCAGAAGCAGGTGCTCATTTCCACGCTAAGTAGCATATATGAAATATTGACTCATCGCTTCGCTTGTAACAATGTAATTTGTGTCGCGCACGCACGCGCACCAATCTGGGGTGCAGAGAAACTGTTGCCTCATCCGTCTGACTATCCGTTCAGGAGTATGCATATTTCTAAGATTTTGACTTAATGACTACACTCACTCACTCCGCAATCTAACAGAGTAAAACTTTCCCTTTGCTAGTCAGAAAGAGAAGACTTAAATGTGTGAGAGTGTAAGAGATGCAGACTAGAACAATGTCCCTTGCTTTGAATAGCACGCCTAATGTGATATGTTTTTTCGCTTTTGTGTGTGATAGGTCTTAATCCTTGTTCTGCAACTGATCGGGTATGAATGCAGTAAGAAGATCGAGATAATGGTTATCAATCGAGTGTAACAGCAGCACACGTACTCCGCAGGGGTAGTGACCAGGGATTCTATTCGATAATTTATGGGGACGGGATTTATCGAATCATTAGCGCATAGACTCAGCTTATCTACGTTCGTAAAACCTTGTCGGCGGGAAAGACGAGAATAGGCGGTTAATGAACGATATGAGTGTGAGATAAGATGGGACGCTCGGTGTAAGCACGATATCACCGGCACCTTCTGCTGGGGAAAAGGAACCGAGTGTAGGTATCTCATGGATACAACAGAGTATAATAGGTTATATCAGATCTGATCTTAGGAGGAAGCGTCTTTATATTGTGTGTTGTACATAGAGATAGTGAAAGAACTCACTGATGTAACTTGATAAATGTTTTGAACCATTAGGTTAAGGCACGCACACTCTATCGGCAGCTGGGTCGTAGACAGGAGATGAATTGAGTTCATTGAGTCACGCATCTACACATTGCTGACTGTGTCGGGTGCGTCATTCAGGTTTAACAGTAGGAAGTATCACTCTCTCATGTGTTGTTCAGATAATACATTCGAAATTGTGTTTGTATAGTGTCCATGGCCAGGTGTATCCTGAGATATGATAGTGTGTAGATGATAGCAGACCCAAGTCACTCAATACAACTCGGCGGATGGTATCGAAAAGGGTATGTCCACTCAATGTGTTCAATAATGGTGTCGTGAGAGAACACACAGCTGTATAAATAATCATATATCGCTTATTACCTTGATAGATACCATGAGACTACAGGGATTTGTCCATTTCCCCAAAAGCACTCGTCCATCCAAGTGATCACTCACTCGCACAGCAATACTAAAATCGCAGAGTCTCCATTTCTGTTTCGCAACTTGGATATTTTATTGAACATAGACTTTGACGACAAATTAACGACTCATCTTTCTGACAAACGGGATGATTTTCAACTTCTCCATCAGTCAACACCCATATTTCTTGTGCAAACATTTCATATATCACCTTGGAGTTTGTGTCCCCCAACTATTTCGACACACACGAGCTTGCTCTGCGTATGATTAATATCATACGTCTCTTAAATTTGTTTTCCTCTCAATTACGCTAGATTGTGAAACCACACGAAGTCTTCATCGTATATTTGTTTGTTGTTATTCCAGTGCGGATTTGAATAGAGAGGTGGATGTTGGTGGTGGTGGTGTAACTACCCTAAAGTTTAGGGGCCTTCTCATTACTGAGTAGAATTAAGACGTATTTACACAGTATCATGACACACACGCCGATTGCATGTTAAACCCCGTTTCGCCACAAAAATAAAACAAGTGAGTACAACTCTAGATTTGGCACCAAAATGAGCATTTGGGATAATACTCACTTTCTCAAATCCTGGATCAGCAACTGTATTCAACATCTAAGATCAAAGTGGCTGTCCCCCTCCCCTCTTTTTTTTCTTTCTTTTACTTTTATGGTAAACGTTGGCGAAGAATATCATATAAATGTAAAATCCATCCTCTATTTCATTTTCTTATCTTACCGGTTAATGGTGCTGGTTTACTCAAACTCAATGCTCATGTACAGTGGTTTCAATTATTTAGTAAGTCCACCAGACTAACTTATAATTATATTTTGGTATCCAGGACAAAATTTACTAGCCTCGGGCTACTGGACTAGCGTTAGTGTCGAACCCTGCCAGAGCGCACCACTAACGATGAACTGTGGCGCAGAACAAAGCAGGATCCAAGCGTCCAAAAGACAGGATCAAGCATCCAAAAGACAGGATCCAAGCGTCCAAAAGACAAAGTGGGGTTGGATTTGACATGCCCTTCACAGAGAACATGAGCATATCCCACGCCACGCCTTGGACTGGAACCCACAGGGGACATGAGCATATCCCACGCCACGCCTTGGACTGGAACCCACAGGGGACATGAGTATATCCCACGCCACGCCTTGGACTGGAACCCACAGAGGACATGAGTATATCCCACGCCACGCCTTGGACTGGAACCCACAGGGGGAAAAGGAGGAGGGAAAGACATCCCAACACCTGGCGAAGAACTCTCCAAGCGGAACTCAAAGACAGTGACATGACCTGGAGTGAAGCGAGGAGAGCAGCCCAAGACAGAAGACGATGGAGGTCTATTGTGCAGGCCTTGTGCTCCGGGCGAGGAGAGCAGCCCAAGACAGAAGACGATGGAGGTCTATTGTGCAGGCCTTGTGCTCCGGCAAGAGAGCAGCCCAAGACAGAAGACGATGGAGGTCTATTGTACAGGCCTTGAGCTCCGGCCGGAGCAAAGAGGACTAATCAATAATAAATCAAGTGACCTAAAAAAAATTTCTACTTGGGCAAATGCAAAGGAAAAGACACACAAACATAGCTGTATGAATATAACTAATACCGTATATTAAAGTAGAATTTTTAGCAAGACGCAAATTTAGCGTTTTTGCCATAAAAAGTGGGATTTTATTTTAGCGATAAATAATTTTAGCGATTTTATAATTCATTGTTTCGAAAAGCTCTACTGATGATTTGGGATGAATTGTTAGCGATATCTAATTTTAGCGATCTCAAAGCCCTCGCTAATAATGCCAAAATTAAATCCTCGCTAAAATTTCTGCTTATACGGTATACATGCATGTACAGAATTTGGCAAGTAATGGATACTATACCATAGAGAGGAAGTACTGATGCATCATGGGAATTGATCTTGGTGAAGAGTTTCCTCAGTCCTCCTGTGACATACGCAGAGAAATGAATCTGGGGTGGATCCTGGTGCACCAGCTTGTCGCGGCGTCTAAAACGAAGTGCAACGAGTTCATAAAGACTGAACAGAAAAGGCATGGTCCTAATTATGTCAAATTTCAGGTGAAATCTTTGAATTTCAAATAATGATTTTTTTCCCCTTTCAATTAATCTTTTGTGACAAATTTATATTTACAACCAATTTCTAATATTGAATGTGTTACAGTATTAGTTTACTGTATAAATCTTGCTCATGAATTTGTTCCGTATGTGGGGGAAAATAAATGGACACAAAATTGAAAAAAAAAAAGTGCTGGATCTTTTTTTTCAAAAACTAGAAATTAATGATATATATATCTCAAAACTACCCACAGTAAACTGTTATCAAATTCAATATATAAATGTGTAACCACTAACCAGAATAAAATGGCATCTATACATCTAACATTTTAAAGTCATTTCATTTTAGAAGGCTAAACAGGGACTTATTGGGATTCTTTTACTACCAGTAAACCGTACATGTACCTTAAATTTCCCCCTTTGAAACAAATGAAAATTTCCCCTTCCATGGGTTAAAAATTCCACTTGAAATGTACAGAAGCTACATAAAAATACACTTGCGAGGAGCAAATATGTAAACTCCTAAATGTTTTTTCTCGATTGTACAGGATATATATTTTTCTCGCTAAAGAGGAATAATTGTATTTTAGCAAGATCTTGCTAAAGGGGAAGTGTTCCCAATCTGTTACAGTTTTAAAAGTACATCCCCAACAACAGTGAACTGAACATTGTGTTGTGATGAGACGTACTTTAAAACATTTTCATAGTTGTGTCCATATGAGCTTGTTATTCCTTGGATGACCATGACTGTTTAAATAATAATTAACAATAAATAGAGAATATTACATGCTAAAATCCATATCACATGGCATATCAGCCCGAGTGGCCCCATATCAGCCCGAGGGCCGAGGGTTGATATGGGGCCCCGAGGGCTGATATGCCTGGCGATATGGATTTTAGCAATGTAATATTCTATTTATCATAATATTTATAACCGTACAAGCTCAAAATAAGCCGTGGTAAAGCAAGGCATTTTCTATGTTACAACTCTACAGGCCTGTCTTCCGTGACGTAATTTTCCATTATGACGTCCAAGATATGCATATTTTGCACGCGCGTGAAGATATGGGTGATTGTGACGTCATTCATATCAGGCCATGCAGATTCTGCATAATCACTACCAAGTATATGATAAAGAGTAGTATTCAAGGTTACTTGATTTCTCCTGCAAGTTTAACAGGTTAAACTGTGGACTAACCCTGATCATGCAGATTGTCCTGCCTAGGGCGTCTTTGAGGGAAAAGACAATTTGTAGAGAACGAAAGAAGTATTTAGGATTATGGACCATATTGGCCTGGACAACAGTGGTTAGAGCACCTGTTAAGTCATCAGGCAATATACAACTGGTCTATTTCCGGTCAATCCCAAACTTTTCTCCTTGCCTTACCAAAACCTTTAATGCATCTAACCAGTGTCTATTACATGTTCAATTGACTTGTTTTGCATTTTGTAAGTTTTCATTTGATTTGATTTATCTGTATCTGGCTGTTAAACAACTTTAACCAGTTTAATAAAAATCGAGGAAATTCGAAAGGCAAGGTCTTGCACTCTCAGCGAGCAATCTAAGTTTAGCGAACCGTATGTTCTTGTCCTGAAATCTTGAACTCATGTCAAAGGAGCTCCCGTTCAGCCATTGCTCCTTAAATTTATCCACCACAGAAATCAAACTCAAATTTCACTCGTAACACTCAATTGTTCACAGTGTTAGTAAATTTAATGTACCCGCCATAGCACAACGTAATCCCGTAACTTCGCGCCGATGGCGAGAATGACCGAAAGGTAAGAGACCCGCCCCTTCCTGTCCATCATTGACTTCCTCTTCCCACAACGGACGGGGAGTTCGATGGTTAGATTTTATTGGCTATCGGATTAACAGCGTTCTCCTGATCACAACCGCTGGGAAAATGGGCGGTCACTTTTGCTACGCTAAGGACAGGTCGAGACTTGTCGTGTGTTCCGATTGGATGTTTCCATATAAGGAGCATGATGCAATGGTGTTTTCAAACAAATCAAGCATGCGTATATCACGGTTCACGTGTGCAAATTACTATTACTATAGATGATATTTTTGCGGGAAACGTTCACAACTGTACTTCTGAGATCTAGGTAAGCATTGTATTCCAACATGACCACTGATGTTTTTAGGTTTATTGTTAATGTTGACTTGTTGACAGTCTAAGTGACAGATTGCGCGGTTTTCAATGTATAGTCGCAAATTAAAAAAATATTTAATAATAAATATGACTTCACATTTATTTTATGCATGTGAAAATTTTCAGTGAGAGACTTACTAAATATGTAGTAGTACGTGTTCTGAAAGGATTTGACATTTTGGAAGTGTATAGTTGTAACTCCTTTTTGAGTCTGCATTTTCTTTATTGTAAATGCATGGGTTTATAGGTTTATAATTCTGGCAAGCTTCCAGCTTTGTTCTATTATTTAAACACTTCCTCAAAAATACATTCGACAGTATTTAAATGTACGTAGCCTTTTTAAAATGCTGATGACAGAATTATTTTTTGCAGAATCCTAATGTAGTTCAAAGATGCAACAATCTTCTAAAGGAAATTCAGGAGAAGATTTAGCGGAAAGTCCTTCAGCTTTCTCAGTGTGTTCCAAGGACGGGAAAACTAAACGATTTAAGCGAGATAGTGGATATGACTCTCCTGCAACTTACGGGGGGCAGCTCATGTTTAATTTTGATGATATCCCCCCAAGAACATCAGATTCAGAGCAACCTCTTCAGGAAAGCTTTGAGAGTTCCGGTGCGTTTGATTTAGAGGACCAAGTGTCCACCGGCGATACGAGTGATCAAGAAGTAGAGATGGTCTTGTCGAACCCGAACTCCCCGGGACTCGGGCCTTCGATTCCCGTGCCGACACGCCCCTCGGCACCCTTTCCTAGTGCAAATGACAGAGAGAATCAGATGGAATTGGATTTAATTCAAGGGATACATAGTGACCCGGATGCACGACCGTGCATATCCTCTCCCTCTCTTCACAGAGGCGTGTCTTTCCACAGGAACCGTTCACGGAGACAAGCCTGCTACTTCCGACCGATCGTAAATCGGTCTGTGGGAACACAAACACCCAATCCCACTTGCCAAATTGTTCATGATGTCATAGATCGCTTTCATCCTTATGGACATATACGAGGTAAGTTATTACTGTTAAACATCTTTACTGTAACCCCCCACCCCCACCCCAGGGGAGGAGGGTTTAGAGACAAATTGTATAGAAGCTAACTGTCACGCAGTGGAGAGAGAGAGAGAGAGGCCTCAGTCGCAGTCACTTATTAGAAGATACTTGGTGCAATACTAGTTCTGACTTGTAGCCAAAATCGTGAATCATGTGATCGCCATTGCGGAAATATGCTGCGGAAACTGCATACATTTGTCAAGTTGGTGAACTCCCTTGTTCCTCGTGTGTCACTCTTCAGATCAAAGACCGCAAAACCGCACGGTGACTTAGATACTAATAATAAGTATTACAAAGTTACTGACTGTAAAAGTACTTTAGGAGACAAAATCGTCACTAGGGCAACTGTCAACTTGACAGTCGCGCCTCGCGCTCATCAATCACGCTTGTCCTAATACATGTACGGATCTACGTAATCAGCTTTCATATCAAATAAACAACATGGGCTAAAAGTTAGATTATATTCTTATCTTCAAGCAGTTCTAAAGTTCACGATGCAAAATAAAATTCGTTTTCGTCACTAACACCTGCTCACCAGGGGGGCTATATACCCCCACGTGGGCTATACCCGTGCACACCAGCCAGGTATATAGTCATTACATCAGCTTTATTTATAGACTACTGGACTTTTGTAATCGATCATCGTGACTTGCTACATAATCCCATTCAATACTGTCTGCTATGATTTACTTCAATACACTACTGATACGCAATTAATAAAAGATCATTATTAAATGATCACTATATTGTCATTTCTTGATATTACCATTTGATGTTCGAAAATTGACTGTACATGCGATCAACGATCAGGGACTGTATTAGCGTACAAATAGAGGCACTTGACGTTTTAAATATTTTAAATATATAAAAAAAAATGTATTTGATTTTTAAAAAATCTACCCGTCAACAAATAATTATTTGTTTACGGGAAAGTTTTTTTATTTTCATTATCAAAGATTTAAAAAAAAAAAAACAAAAAAACAAACAAAAAAAACCTCAAGTGTGTGTGCGTACAAATGTTGTTGATCGCATGTGTGCCCGATATTCGCCTGTTTTTCACAAATATATCCTAAATAGAATAACAACCAGAAATTGATGCATGCAGCAAGCACTGACGAGATTTTAAAAGTGTAATGATCTTGTTATTGAAATGATTACAGATTCCCTGGCGCGAAATCGACACAATTCCGCGGGGGACCACAATCCGTCCACATCTAGTCCGCTCCCTGACATCATTCCAGCATCACGTGACCGCTCGGTGTCCCTCCCCGATGTCCCGTCCCTCCGCCAGCAACAGGAGCAGGCCGTGGGGCGGGAACTACGCCGGATCAGTGACGAGTTCCACTACGACTTCATCACACCCCCACGCGTGAGTATGAATTTCAGAACAGTTATTAACAAAACCTTTATCATTGTCACACCCCATGTTCTAGTATGAATTTAAACAACAATTTTGCTATTTTATTTATACCCTTGTTATCCTGACTTACTTACTTGTATGTATACGTAATTAAATTGTGAGATTAAAAAAAAAAATGCAATTTACCAATAAGCAGCACTCGGTGTACTTCTCAAACTTCAGTATGATCAAACCTTAATGTTATGCATCATATGGCGCCTGTATTATATGTGTTAAAATTGTGGAAAACGAATTAATCGACTATGGTAGAGTATATTTACTGGAAAAAACAACCCTGAGTTCACTAAGTGCGTTTGCGTACGATGCAACAAATGTTCACAGTTTCGTTAAAATGTTGTATATGGTTTATTTTCACAACTTGACTATTTAAATGTCAAAACACACGTCCTGGTCGTTTGTCAATTCTAATAAACATCCAAAATATCCTGTTTTAAAGTACATAAAATGTGTATTACGATAACGCAGATGCCCGCGTGTCAAATCCCGTAGTTTACGCAACGGCGATATGTGGAGATAAATTTTTTGTGCTATCATATCCGTAGTAACCTTGAGCTGAAAACCCCGTAACATATGCAGGCTGAAAAATCTAATCTACGCACACAACGATGGCATTATCAAAAATTTAACAGCTTTTATCAAGTTCTTGCGAACTTGATTTACAGGGGAGAAATCAATGGAGAAAAAAACTTCATTGCATTGTTTTAGGGAAACATTTAGAGAGCCAGTATATTCGGTGGTTCTGTTTTTGTATTTAGAGAGCCAGTATATTCGGTGATCCTCAGTCTTTTTTTAGAGAGCCAGTATATTCGATGATCCTCAGTCTTTTTTCTGTTTTTGTATTTAGAGAGCCCGTATATTCGGTGATCCTCAGTCCTTTTTCTGTTTTTGTATTTAGAGAGCCAGTATCTTCGGTGGCCCTCAGTCCTTTCCGGGCTCTGTCCGATTCAATATGGCCAGCATCTGGGACGGTTTAAGGAACCTCATTTCCAGCCCGGTGACCATTCATCACGACGCAGGCGCCGCCGAAGACGACCACAACGACGATGATGAAGTATTTCCCGCCAAATTTTGACAACCGGAAGTTGGACATTGGGAGTATAAGCCTATATAGATTTAGTCACCGGTTCCACTGTGACATCAAAATTGAAAACTACAATAATGTGCTTCTAAGGGTGCTTTATGTTCAGAATTATGCAATGAATTCTCATTTTTAACCACGTAAATCGTCGGGACGTTAATACTACGTTAGATAGCTGTAAATATTTTGACTGTTGTTTGCTCATGATTACGGCCTTGCCGTTATTTTTTTTCGGGATCTCATTTTCTTTTTACAAACTATTTAATGTGTATTCCTTTTTTCCCTCCTTAGTTGTAGTTCTGACACATGAGAGTGTTTGGTATTTTTGGTGCATGTCTCTCATTCCGACATAATATTTAATCAAAATCTAGGTGCAAACTCATCGACATAGCATTGAAAAAGCCAACCATTGTACTACTATAAAGTGCTCCAGTCTGCCGCGTGCTTTGAGCGTTCTGTTTTTCTTGTTTTGTTTTTTTTTTCTTTTTTTCCAAGGTGTTGCAAATTCGGCGTTGTGTTCTAATTTTTTAACCGAGTTTTTTTAAACATCAAAACAGATTATTCAAAAATGTGTTCAGATACTCATAGTTTATTTTCCCTATAAATGTAGAACATTAAGTACGGAGTGTTCATTGTCCTCTAAATGATGCAGATAGAAGGTAGAGATAGAGATTGATTATATATAACTTCAATCCCCACCCAGTCATATATTTTTAGTTCAAAACTTCTTCATAAGAAATTTTTTTTAATAATTATCCTTCTGTTATCAGTTGCGATGAAATGCATCAATACATTGATTTTTTTTTTTCCTTTCTAAAAGTGGAATGTAGAATGTACACATATTGGTGATTAGATACTACAGGAATTTATTGATTTGACATAGTCGTAGCTGAAGCGAGGGTGAGACGTTACATACTCATGCCTCCGTTGCAAGTCAATAGTAAAAACGCCCCTCTTAATTAGATCACGCAACGCGCGAGATCCTGAGAGATACGAGTAGTGTTTATGTATAAAGATGGTAGTCGTGCTGTAGACTAGCTATTATAGATTTTCTGATGTCAAAATTTAGCAAACAACGAATTGTCATCCTTTTTCCATTGAAGCACACAGATACAGTGAAGTGTTTACCTCGTTAACAAGTTAAATCACGTGATGTCTTTTTAGTTTTAAAATAGCTGCAACATTTGCAATCCGGAAGGGGTATTTTTACAGGATGACATTAACGGATTGCTATTTCAATATGTTTCCAAATTACTTCCTTTCATGTGTGAATCACTCCACTTTATTGTGACGATTTCATTGCAGTTTAGTTTGTATATATAGATTCTAAATATAACAATGACTTCTTTTTTTTATTTTCTTTTTTTTTTTAAATTGTCTCATTTGTGTTACATGGCTTACAGATTATCGATTGCCTTCGTAAAAGGAAGGCCATGTTTAAAATATTGTACATATATTTTGCTGTAAATAGTTATTTTGCTTGAAATGTTTTAAACGTTTCCATGCTAAGTTTTCCCTGATCTCAATACCCCCGCCACAGGTCGCCGAATTGAGTGTATCCCTACCCAGCAATGTGCCTATCTAATGTGCCAACAATGAAATGTGTAGCGTACTCATCACGTTAAAGACAGATCACACGAATCTTTCGCCTTCATAACAGATACTCTTTTATTTCATTTTCTGCGCAATTTTCTTTTTTCTTTCGATCAGCCCTTTTACTTATCACACATGTATTTTTTCTTTCATAATTTCATAATGCATTTTCACGTTGAAAATTATTTTTGTTTACAACTTTATATTCTGCAAAAACTCTCAGGAACGAACACCTATACATTTAAAAAAAAATATATTGTGCATATTTATACATGTGTACGTTTATTTATATGTGTATAACAATTGTTCTTGGCCAAGCTCACAATTATTAAACGCACAATGTCTATACAACGGTTTCCTGAAGTTTCCATGGAGAAACTGCAAGGAAGTTCTATTGTTCTGTCACGAAAGCCAGTGGATTTTTTTTTTTTTTTTTTTTTTTTTTTGGATGGGCATTTTGAGTTTATTGAGTTAGTGCTTGTATACATTAAGCTGTATAGATTCGGGTACAGAGAGTGATATTACGGGGTACAATTTTCTATTTTTATTTTTCTAATTAAAAAAGAAATGTCTAGACATATGATGTTATACATGGTGTAATTTGCAGATGAAATACAAAAAGACTCTAGAAAAAAAAATCAAAAATAAAGTTGACGAAACAATTCTGATTGGGTTTGTTGTTTTTGTAGAGGTGCGTGTGCGTGTGCTTTATCATTATTTTTGAGACGAAGTCAAGGAATGACTTATCGGATACTGCATGGAGTGAGATATAAGATTAAAATCTTCAATGTAAATGTTTCTATGATCATTTTATCAGAAATTGATAACTATTTCAGGCGAGAAGAGAACTGGAATCTAAATTTGTATCTATCGAACCATGCCTTTGCAACATTAAAGAAAGTGATTGGAATCTAACGACGAATTTCCCCATTATCATTTTACGATGTGTGATTTTCCATATTTTCAAAGTTTATCTTAATAAAAAGGCAAACGTAATAGCGACAATGTATTTCTATCGCATTATCCGGGTTGAGGAATTCGCATGTCGTTCGCTTGCACGCGTGTTGCATCCGAACATTTAAAGGGTCCGCTTGTTTTAAACAAAATTTAAGAGCGCAGCTGGATAAAAAGTGAAGGACTTTAAAATGTCGAAAATTAAAAAAAATCATTCCTTCCTGAATTTTGGATGTCCGCCAACGAGGCACAACTGTGTTTGGAGATTTATTTATAGTAACTTACGCATGTCTCTTAAAACGACTTGAAATATATCACAAAAGGACCTCATTTTCTGAAGTGTCTAGACTACGGGAACATATACGTCTCTACCGTAAACTTCGTAATGAAATATCCGATTGCCTTCCTCGCCACGGGTCAAATCTATTGTATATACCGCCAAAACAAAACCACAACACCAGCCCCCAGAAGTGTTAATGCTTTATAATTCTGTTTGATTCCTTGTACTTCCATCAGGTAACTAACTCAATGTCTCATCAAGTTCAATCGCTTTTGTGCACTTTGTAAATTAGGGATGAAAACCCTCTATACAGACTTAAATATTACAAAAAAAGAAAAAAAAAAAAAACCACAATGTGGATAAGTAATGTGAATCACATGAGCTTTGATCTTTCTTTCTTTTCTTTTTTTTAAATGATTAAAACTGATCTGATTTGATTTGACCTCTTAAATACATCAATTCTTCATCATCATTCAACAAAGAATAAATAAAAAATACATAAATAAAAAGGTTACGCACATTAAACAAAAAAGTAAACTCGAATGAAATCATATCAACTAAGTTTCCATATTACATGTATAACAGGCGTGGCACGTGAATGACCTTTCCCATCTACCCTATCACCGGAACTCCTCCTGCCTCTACCCTAGCACCGGAACTCCTCCTGCCTCTACCCTAGCACCGGAACTCCTTCTGTCCCTCCCCTAGCACCGGAACTCCTCCTGCCTCTACCCTAGCACCGGAACTCCTTCTGTCCCTCCCCTAGCACCGGAACTCCTCCTGCCTCTACCCTAGCACCGGAACTCCTTCTGTCCCTCCCCTAGCACCGGAACTCCTCCTGCCTCTACCCTAGCACCGGAACTCCTTCTGTCCCTCCCCTAGCACCGGAACTCCTCCTGCCTCTACCCTAGCACCGGAACTCCTTCTGTCCCTCCCCTAGCACCGGAACTCCTCCTGCCTCTACCCTAGCACCGGAACTCCTTCTGTCCCTCCCCTAGCACCGGAACTCCTCCTGCCTCTACCCTAGCACCGGAACTCCTTCTGTCCCTCCCCTAGCACCGGAACTCCTCCTGCCTCTACCCTAGCACCGGAACTCCTTCTGTCCCTCCCCTAGCACCGGAACTCCTCCTGCCTCTACCCTAGCACCGGAACTCCTTCTGTCCCTCCCCTAGCACCGGAACTCCTCCTGCCTCTACCCTAGCACCGGAACTCCTTCTGTCTCTACCCTAGCGCCGGAACTCCTCCTGACTCTACCCTAGCACCGAAACTCCTCCTTCCCTCTACTTTACGTAACTTTTTACTCCAGTATGCTAGAGGTTCACAGCGAGGATACGATTTTGGACTTGGCGAGAATAATTAAAGGAACGATGCAGTACGAGACGTACCATAATCTAGAACCTTAGCAGGGCCGATACCAGGGGGGGTGGGTGGCATTGTGCAACAACCCTCCCTCATTTTAAAATGGAAAATTGCTAAATCTGATTAAAGCTCCAGGGGCTTTACCCCTGGACCCCTACCAGGGCCCAGTACTAGACTTCCGCTGGAGCGGCCCTCCAGACCAATTGAAAATGTTAAAATTTCTCAGCTTCCGGGTTTCACCTCTGAACCCCATACCAGGGCTAACCCTAGACAACTGAGGGGCCTAATGTGACCCCCCAATGAAAATTCCTGGTTACGGCCCTAATGCCAGACCCAAGCGAAATGTAAACATTAAACTTGGACTCTAACCGCACAATGCTTTCCATCATCAAACTGTCACCATCTTTTTTCGTCATGCAAAGATAAAGTCAACTTGACCACATTTATTATAATTTATTTAAATTTGTATAAAAAATAAATAAAAACAAAAGCCGCCAGAAGTGTTGTTTACTATCTAAAATAAATTAATTCACCTGTTTGTAAACATGCAAATTTATTCACTAGTTCCTTAATAACACTTTTACCTTCATCTACTTCATCATCAAACAGAGATCAATATACTGTATTTAATTATCTTTATTTATCTTTATTTGTTCTTCTTTCTTCGCTGGTAAAACAGGAGCCCCGATCGAGCAGGAAGATTGTGTTTACATGTCGTGTAACACCTCATTCGTTACCTGCACAAAGGTGTCATTTCTATTCTTGGCAAACAATTCCAGGCCTTGTGGTCTGTTTTACACCTGTATGAAAGATTTAGACATCTTTCCAACACGCCGTTATAATTATTACACCCGGGCTGGCTTGTACCAATTTAAGTAACTGATACCATTGTACGAAAACGTATACTACATAAAGATTGTATCTAATTTTAAAACCAAAATGAACAGGTAGGGTCTATTCCCGAGTTTAGAGGCGAAATGTTATATTTTGATCATTATTCCGGTGTCTTTTACTTTTATTCAAATTTACAAAGAGAGTAAATTCAGCTTGTAAAAATTGGGGATAAAAGTAAACCCGTGTAGATTTCTTGGCATTATCCGTTTTATAAAAGTATATTTTCCCTGTAAAAATGAATTTGACATAAACAAGTCAGGTATCTAACAATTTGATCTATAAGTGGTGAAACATCAAACAGAAAACTGAAATTTACAACATGAAGTATACAGAGCGAAGTGAGCCTTGCAAATGCACCAAATAATAGCGCCCCCTGACACATGGCGCCAAAATTAACAGTTAACAGACGATAGGTACAAAAAATACATTGGTTCTCGTTTAAAGACCACGGAGCTTTAGCCTGAAGTGTCTTCAGCCTGCAAATTGTTTTTGGCGACTTTTCGTATTCGGCCTTCGTCCTCAAATCATTCAACAGACGTAAATCTTCTCACTAATGGTGCATAATAGCTCATTTAAAAAGCATGTCGACTCGCGAAGATCAACAAAAAATCCTTATATCAAAGTAAAACGCGTAATTCCATTTTAATTAAGTCGTGCACCGTTTATTGTTGTTTAATGTATATTTCAATTTTTTAACATTTTGCTGAAAAGGTTAAGAAATATCTTTTTAGCACAGTACTATTTTTTGCCTGGTCCCAAGATCATGAAACATCTTAGGTTGTGAAATAAATCATTCCAAAATAAAAATGTTTAATCATTTTTTTTTTAGTGTATGCAAATTTTTAAAGACGTAATAAACATTTTACAAGTGATTAAAATTTTGACTTAAGTCTAAAAGTTTGTTTCATGACCCCGGAGTCTGTAACGGTACCCATTTCATAGGCGTATGAATATAGAACGTCTGTTTTGACGCAAGGCGTGACTATAGAATTTAAATGTAAAAAAATATTTTGAAGATAACTACAACCTAGCACAGTTTAACCTGGTTTAATAGTAAATGCATTTGTATTTACGTACATATCAACCGTAAAGATAGCCATTTTATTTTGAAGATATATGAGGGTATGAACTGCAATTACGGCTTTTCATGTAGAATGCTGGCGTGAATCGCCGCGGTTCATATACCCCCATGTACACAAGCATAATTACGGTACATGAGGTGCATTGTCGCGGGGATTAACTCAGAACTCTCGTTCTTTGTAACGATGTATAATTATGATATATTCAGACCTAACTTCTGTCGCGTTTTCACTACAACCCCAATGTATATTACGACAGATGGGTGTATTCTACACACAAGTATCATCTTTTCAGCGGTATCTATATAATTACCCGGATATTCAATATTGCTATTCTATACTCACCTCGGGATCTGCAAGTGACTTTAACAATTATATCACGTTAATTAAGAGACAGACCAATATTTCTATTTACAAGAAACATATATTGTTGCCCTTTATGGGTCCATAATTGGTCAATGAATTAATCATATTTTCTGCCCAGAATTGTATCCATGTCGCCGCAATGAAATTAGAAAAAAAGCATCCTTATTCAAACTCAAATATCTTTCCACATACCATTTACATGAGGAGTAGCTAATAGACGTGATATTCGACAATCCTAAAATTAAG
>CAJDSM010038726.1:0-16435 GCA_903981925.1 Ostrea lurida
AAATTAAAGTCACAGTTATTTTTTTTTTTTTAAGGTGGCAGTGGACGGGAAGCACTTTGTGGAGTACCAGCATCGTCTGCAGCCGCTGGGGCGCTTCCAGTATCTGGGCATCTCGGGTGACATCAAGGTCACTCAGATCCGATTTCAGTGACCAGTAGCATCAGAGAATCTTGACAGAGGTCAAGGACAATGCAAAATTTGTCAGAGAATTTGACATCTCCACAGAACCAATCAAAAATTAACATTTAATATTAATGTGTTCTGATCATTCAAGAAAATTATGTAGGCTTGATTATTTTCCATTAGTTATATCTATTCAGTCTTGCATTAGAATTTATTAATAATTTCAATAGTGCTAATTCAGTTTCTTCACTAGTTGTCATTTATGTATTGTATATGCATGATTTTATGTTTTTAAAACAAATAGTGACTATATAATTATTTCATAGATTTTATTTGTTTAAAACACTGCTGCATGAACACATTGCACTTAATGGACTCTTACAAACATCAATTATGAATGTGCAGTTTTTGAAATGTTCATTCATTTTGGGAAGATTTTTTTTTATGTTATGGAGTGAACTGGAAGTTAAATTGTTTAATGTATGGTAGTTTTAGGGGGGGGGGGGGCATATTTCGTAATTTTTTATTTAATATTGGTACGCTCTCTAGAGTGGCACATTCACACAGCTTTTTGTGTGATTAATTTTTTTCACCATTTAATATATTTGAGAAGGGTATCCTGGCCGTCTGCCCTGTAAGCTATCATTTAGAGGAAATTAAAAAGCAGAACAAGCATAATGACTGGAAGTTATGATTACTGTTTGTTTGTTTGGTTGGTTGTTTGTTTTTTGGGGGTTTTTTGGTTGATTTTATTTTGCTTTTTGTTGGTTTAATTGTTTTGTTTTGACAGGTTGGTATTTGATTGAATACATATGTATGTGATAATTTCATAAATCTTTTTTGATTAATACATTTTAAAAATGAAAGGCATTCATTTCATTTTATTTTGCAAATCTAGCATTGTTTCATAAAGATACTAACTATCATCCCCACTTGGGAAGGGTTATGATTCACCTATTTGAAAAGAAATTTGAGTGAGTTCAGTTATTTCTTGCTTAAAAAATTGGACGCCATGCATCTAGAAGATTTTTTGTAGATTTTTTTGTTGTTTTTTTTTTTTTGGGCTTATTCAAAGGTTGTGTGTTTTTTCCCTATAACACATGATAAGCTTTTCTTGGATGTAAATTCAATGAATCCAGCAATTTATCGACGACAAAATAACTAGAATTTATGACGATGTACAGAAAATTATAGCGTTATCTAGCGAGATATAGTAAAGAAAATATATTCTGGTTTCAAATTGAGATTTAATTTAGTAATTTCCATTGTACGTATCCAGGTTACTTCTTTAGTCCTGTGTAGTATTATTTTGGCTTTTGGTGCTATGTCTCTGTATATGTTAGCTTACCATGCTTGCTTTAAAACATTTTTATTGCAATATACATGTACCATGCATTTAATTCTGTCGTGTGTATGTGCCCTTCCTTGCCATGTAATAACAATCTTCATGATTTTGGAATCTCATACCACATCAAAATACTAGTCTCCATCTATCTGTCATTATGTAGTAGAATTTATTTTTTAGGCTATCTCACTTTTTCTTCTTTTTCATCAGAATTAATTTTTTGGGCTATATTTTGATGGTTTAAATTTTGAAATGTGGAGAAGAGTTCTGCAACAACGTACATATTGAATATTCTCTCCATATTGATGATGAAATAAATGTTGTTAGTTGTTCTGTTTTGGTTGCTTAAGGGGGGGGGGGGGGGGGGGGGGGTCATTGCTCTGATATTCTCTTAGAAAATATAAAAAGAAATTCTTATAAATTCCGAAATATCCACTTAATTAACTCTCCCCCACACTTACACTGAATAGTTGTCAATTGTTTCAATTTTAGATGGGTTTTATTATGGAAATTGATTGAATAAAATGCTAATTACTTTGTAATTTTATGTTGAAATGTTCAGGATTTTAACGTCCATAGATTTGTTATGTCTTATTGTTTTGCGTCCTATCAGCGACTTTTTTATATCCTTTCTGTAGAGGCGTCTACGATGAATACGCAGATCTATATGTGCTAATAGACGGTGTTCGATTTAATAAAGACGATTTCCGTTTTCCTCTATTGTTATTTTGTTTTTCAACAGACGGAGCCTAGTCGATTGCTGGTACCTATTATTCAGTAATTAGTGCTATTAACTGATTAACAAGTACGGGAATAAATCCACATATCGCGTACACTGATTGTATAATCTACATGACAAGGGCCAGCAAAAAACGACTGTCAAGGATTATGTGTGAATATATACATGTATATGAAAATAGTCGCATGTTTTAGCAAAAGCATAAAGAGCAAAATGTACCACATCTATAAAAAAAAAAAAAGGGGGGGGATACAAGTCAATTTGTTTTATATCGCATCGATCGAGAATTTTTCGCTTCTTCCGAGGCGTGCGTGCTAAAGTTCTAATGGCCGTAGCGTGCCAACAACTGATACGACACGGGAACGGGGAAGTTACATGTGGAAGTCAAGCGTTGGCCAAAACACTCGGTCATTTTTGAGTGCCGAATCTGGGTAGCCCAGCAGTTCACGCACTCGCGACCCGAGTTCTATCCCCGGATAGTGGTTGTTGTATGTGAGAGGGTATGATGGTCGGCCGCTCGGATACCTAGGTTTGCTCCTCTTGCGTACCCTGGTTTCCTCCTGCACAATGACCCCCTATAACGCCAACATCTGTGCAAGTTGGTAAACAGCAGCTAATGTTTTATTGTTGACTTGTTGAAAGGCCAAAAAACAAACGAAACGTCTCATCGAAGACAATTATCTTGAACACATCCATAGGATGTGTAAGCATCTCCCGTTGACCGGTCACACTCAACCGCGAGCCCATCGGTCTGTTCAGAAAAAACGGAGTCCGTAGTCAAAATTCAGTGCATGAGAAACGGCAATTGCTACGGCAAACATCAGGCAGCATTTGACTCAATGGCAGGCCATACTTGACTTTAGGACGGGTAAAATCGTTTGTCGACTTTTAAGAAGGGTGGTATGGCAACCTTTGGACGGTACCGACCCTTCTCGTCTTTGATCGTTGATATATCGCCTCTATAATGCAAGGAGAGTTTCTAAACTACCGCATTATGCTTCCTCGGTATTTTTTCTAACTGTCGGTGCTAAACATAGCTCGACGGCCTTTGTTTAGCACAGCCAAGTTAGAAAAAATACCGAGGAAGCCTAATGCGGTAGTTTATAATTAGAAAATCTCCTTAATAGGAGTAAACTAAGAGTAGTTGCTAAGGGACAGATCGAAATGCAGAATGTACAGTTTTACGTCTATGTCGTACAAGTATTAAAAATCGATGTGATTGGAATTATATAAATCAAATATTAATGATTCTAACTAGAAAAAAAGTAATGTGGCAACACCACAAAGGGCCCCACTGGTTGAGTTATCAAATATCTTCTATATTATTCACAAAATATTTAGGCAATAATCAATATTGACTCCGATCTTTGACAATATTTGTGGAACGTTTATTGGGTTCTCTTTGATTGATGGGGGGGGGGGAGCGGGCCCATTTTGGGGGGCCTTTTTTTTTTAATTTTTTTTCAACGGGTTGGGCGGAAAGATGAATTTTTAGAAAAACAAATCAATACGTTCAAACTCTCCCATGGGCAATATTTATGGAAAGGTTGAATGATCTCTGATGGATGCTGCTGTCTTCTACCTTGTTCTCTTCTCCAGGAATATTTCATGAAGGTTTTGATGATTCATTCTGATGGAGATTGCTGTGTCTTCTACCTTGTTCCTCTCTCCATGCGGCAATATTATAGGAAGGTTTAATGATCCTCTGATGGATGCTTGTGTCTTCTACCTGTTCCTCTGCTCCATGCGGCCATTTTATGGAAGGTTTGCATGATCCTCTGATGAATGCGTGTGTCTTCTACCTGTTCTCTCATCCAACTGGGCAGTATTTATGGAAGGTTTGATTGGGATCCTCGTGATGGATGCGTTGCTCTCTACCTTGTTTCCTCTCTCCATGGTAAATATTTATGGCAAGGTTTGATGATCCTCTGAGGATGTGTTGTCTTCTACCTTGTCCTCTCATCCATGGGCAACTATATTGGAAGGTTTGATGATCTCTGATGTGCTGGTGTCTTCTACCTTGTCCTCTCTCCATGGGCAATATTTATGGAAACGTTTTGAATGATCCTCTGATGGGATGCTGTGTCTTCTTACCTTGTTCACAAGATTTTTAGGCAGTACTCAATAGTGACTTAACCTAAAAATCAATAAATTTATCCTCTACTTCTGGGCACATTTTTGGAGGTTTTATGACCTCTGATGAATACCTTTGGCTTCTAATCTATTTCACACATTTGCCTTAATATCTATCTTGTTCACAGAGTTCCATAACACAGACCAAACAGCTGCATGAAACTCGCAGCAGTTGACGCTATATCCTTTCTCCAAATTAGTTGCGAGGGGATAAGAATTCTAACACAATTCCCAAAAACTTTCATACAGTTTCTGCAACATTTTTGGTTACCCCCCCCCCCCCCTCCCTTTTTATATAAATTGGAAGTTCCCGTAACTCGAATCCCCACCCCAAAAAAAACAAGCAGCAAACGCCAACGTGGCATAATACGCCCGTACAGATTATCAGTGGGTATGCTATATTTCAGCCAGATTAGTTACTTTCCTTCTAAATGCTAATTCATTATCATGCTAGATGAGAAACAATATGCATCCTTCAATGGCATAAGGTGCATAGGTTACCCAAGTCTTTGATGGTCCTAGCCCAAATACAGCTTGATTTCTTGTTATGCTTATAAGGTTTCTTAATAGCGATCTTGACCTTTGACCTGATAAAAACAATTTAGGGCATTCTTCCTCTCATCATGGTGATCAATTGTACCAAGTTGTAAGAATTCTGGACTTACAGTCCTACTAAGGTGACACTACGACCTTGACCTTGACCTCCGACATTGAGAAACAATAGGCATCTTCCTCTTCATCATGGTGATCAATTTACTAAGTTGTATGATCTGGAAGTTTAGGTTCAGTCTGTATCCTGCCATACACGTTTTCCTACTGCGTGAACTATGACCTTGACCTTTGACCTTGAAAAACAATAGGTGTCTGTCTTTTCAGCATGGTGATCAATTTGTACCAAAGTTGTAAGATCCTGCAGCTTACGGTTCGGTCTGTATCCCGCCACACAACGTTTTCCTACCAAGTGACACTACGACCTTGACCTTTTGACCTTGAAAAACAATCAGGCATCTTCCTCTCATCATGGTTAATCAATTGTACCAAGTTAAGATCCTGCAGCTTCGGTCGGTTCTGTATCCCGCCTACAACGGTCTCGCCTACACAGTGACACTACGACCTTGACCTGTCTGACCTTGAAAAACAATAGGCATCTTCTATTACACGGTAATCAATTGTGACAAAGTTGTATGATCCTGCAGCATTACGGTTCGGTCTGTTATCCCGCCTACAACCGTTTTCCACAAAGTGACACTACGACCTTGACTTGACCTTAAAAAAAAATAGGGATCTTCCTCTTCATGGTGATCATTATTACCAAGTTGTATGATCCTGGAGCTACGGTTCGGTCTGTATCCCGCCTACAACGTTTTCCTATAAAAAGAACTACGACCTTGACCTTTGACCTACGACCTTGAAAAACAATGAGGCATCTTCCTCTCATCATGGTGATTCAATAGGTACCAGTTGTAGATCCTGGCACTTATGGTTTTCAGCCAACAGCCCGGACAGACCAGATACGGGACGGACGCTATACCATTAATACGTATGGGCGGGGAAAGGGCAAAAATGACAACTTTGCAAAATCAATGTAATTGTAATTTAACAAGCGAAAAATGTTAACAATCAACGATCTTTGCAATTTAATCGAACATTTGATATTCAAACCAACGGTCTAAATATTTAAAAAACAAGAAATTTTAGACAAACATACATAAATTTACAACCAACATACATAAATGTTTATCACGAACGTAAACGGTAAATCAACATACATCTTTGACACCACAAGCGGACGCCCAAGTCAATCAATAGGGGGCGCATTTTTATGAAGTAAAGAAGCGGACACTTGCATCAGTGAGACATGCTATCACAGACAAAGTAAAATATATGCCGCTACCAGTTCTAAACTTATATAGTTACTCAAGCCCAAATAGAATTATATACAGAAAAATGTAAGCGAAAGCAAAATTGTACTCCGAAAGAGAAACACAAGGCTCCAACCCCCCCCCCTCTCTCTCTCTCATCCTCTCTCTCTCTCTCTCTCTCCTCTCTCCTCTCTCTCCTCTCTCTCTCTCTCTCTCTTCTCTACTCTACTCTCTCCTTTTCTTTTTTCAAAGGGCGGGGTTTCAAGCCCCGCAACTTAGTCCCATATGAATCCCATATTCAAGTTCTATATATATCTGGATAAGCTCTGCTTGTGTAATTAGTCATAAAATTCAACTATAGAAAATTATAGTCAGCCTCCATGGTATTAGTTTCTGTTTTGTTACTTGTTAGGAAAATCCATTCATGAGTATAATTAAGCTTTTACCTTATGAGATCATTGGCGATCTAGAGGGGTTATTACGGGGGTTGCAACCCCCCTTTGATTTTTAAAGAGAGGAGAGAGACGAGAGAGAGGAGAGAGAGAGGAGAGAAGATAGAAGGAGAGAGAGAGAAAGAGAGAGAGAGAGGTGAGCTTGTGTTTTCTATTCCAGGATACAATTTTGCTTTTCGCTTCATTTTATTTCCTCGTACATAATCCATTGGCTAATGATAACTAATTATAAGTTTAGAACTGAAGCCTGCATATTTGCCGTCCCATCTTTACTTATCTTGTTGATCACATGTCTCAATCTTCTTTTACTTCATTAAAATTGCGCCCCCATGGTTTGACTTGGCGGTCCCTTGTATGTTTGGATTACGTTTTACGTTCGTTAATACATTTATGTATGTTGGTTAGTGAATTATGTTCATGTTTGTCCTAGATTCTTGTTTGTTAAACTTTAGACCCGATGGTTTGAATATTCAAAATGTATCATTAAATTGCAAGATCGTTGATGTTTTACATTTTTTGCTTGTTTAAATACAATTACATTATTTGGCAAGTCTGTCAATTTTTTGCCCTTTCCGCGCCCATAATACGTCCCGTCTTTGACGGGCGTATAAAAATCGAAAGGGAGCTAATTGTCTTTATGGAGATACACACTTTCTGAAAGTTTCAATCGGATTAGTGAAAGCGTTTTTCAGTTATTGTGTGAAAACTGAAAAACACCCCTTTTCATGGAAAAAGTTCCATATCATCGAAAATTTTCCAAAAGCGAAAGGGAGCTGACCTCAATGGATATTTGCACTGCTCTAAATGTTCACATTAATTGGTGCAAGCCCTTTAGGGTTATCGTGCGAAAACTGTAACTTTTTCATGAAGAAAGTTCAATATTTCTGAAACGTAAAATTAGAAATTTTCCAAATACTGTTTCGGACGACGTCAATGGACATTTACAATGTCCTGAAGTTTCATATTACATGTAATCGGTGCAAGCCCTTTTGAGTTTTCGCGCGAAAACTGTTTCGGACGGATGGATGGACAGACAATCTGATTACTATAGGGCTCCCGCCGATACTCGACAGGACCCTAATTACATGTAGTTGTGATGGTAAAATATTCTAAATCCATATACTATATATGATAATAGCTCCATTAACCCACTTTTGGCTGTCTCACTTCGTTTTCAAAACTGTTGATTTGGGGTGGGGGGTTGTTTTCTAACAGGTTTTTTTTCTCAAGTCAAGCATAGGCTTGGACAGACTTCATATTCATGCCATGTGTTTATCTTTAGCGTACACTTTTAATTGTTTTGTATTTATTCGAATCTATTCTCCATGTTCATACAAGAAAGGCGCCCTCAAACATAAAACCACATCTGGAATGATTTGATATATGAAAATGAATATAGCTTAGCTTCAAAAATACAATTAAGAAACAATGAAACTCACCTAAAAAAAACAACCAAAAAACAAAAACTACAAATGTAGGAAGATTTGACCTATTAACGCATATCTTGTTGTGCATTGCCTCATTGTACTACCGATATTAGATAAAATATCTTTAAACCGTTAGTTAACACTACCGGTTCTACACTATTCATCTTTAAATATCTTTATTCTGTCGTTGTATAAATCTTTACAGATGCGCAATCATCAGGGTATACAAATGACAACAATGCAAGACATACGTATTAATACGTTTTAGAGTAGAAACATTTAATTCTGTCACCCTTTGAATTCTACAATGAGATGGCTTTTATTCAAAACAAAGTGACGAGGCACAAGTTTTAATAAATCTTAAAGGATACACAGAAAGTATACAGGGAAGGGATTGAGCATGATTCGTCAAACTTGTTTTGAAAGAACAGAATGAAAAAGCAGAAGGTGCAATACATGGATGGACCGGAAATTCAGGACTTGGAGGACGACCTTCCAGAAAGGTGGCAATCGGACGAAGAGGACTCCCCGGATGTGCAAGCAGACGATAGATCTAGCGGTTATCCGGATGTATCTTTCCCAATGTCTCCAGTCCCTATGGACTCGACTTATGGCTACCCTGCCTCTGGCTTTCAGCTCGGCTACCAGTCGCCACCGCGGCGGCGCAACGAGGCAGGGCACTCCTCTCACATCTACAGTCCGGTAAATATATCCTATCAAACCATTGTCAAGGGTAGAATATTCACTGCAGAACTAACAATGTTACTGTTTCTTGGAAACACATAACATCTGTTTGATACGCCAGGCGTTGAGAGATGTCTTATCTTAACTAGATATAATTGTCCTTTTTTTTTAAAGAAAAGGGCTTATCAGTTCTACAAAACTACGCATTTCTATATATTCTATATGTATTCTTTGACCCAGAAAAATCTCCTATGTCAATATGAGAGCTACATGTATCACTTTTCCGGCATTGCTTGTCAGATGATTATGTCGACTTGTATTTTTAATCATGTTGACTTGTTAGATAATAATATTTACTTGTCATTTCCAATTATTTAATTGTTAAACATTTTATTGACATATAATTTATATACATGTACTTTCCCTTTGATATCTGACATGTCGACCTGACAAGTCAATATAATCATATGACAAATCGACAAAAAGATCTGATCAGTCATCATAATGATCTTGGTTGGATTTGGGTTATATTCTCATTAAATCTTGGTATCGGTTTGTAAGATCTTTAATTATGTCGGTTTGTAAGATATTTATGACGGCTTGTCAGATCATATATGTCAGCTTGTTGGATCATTATGTTTTGATGAGGAGGACGTTTTTTGAGCGTGAATGTATTTTTGTGGTTATCTTAATTTTGGCAAGTAAAAAGCATAACGTGATAAGTAGGCATAATCAACTGACAAATCGACATTAATTAATTATCTGACAAGTGATCTGGCAGAACTATGTCACTATACACTTTAGAAACATTCCTTACGGAGATATTTCTTCTTCAGTGAGATGTACATGTATATGTTATTAGTATCCCCAATGTCAAAGAGGCAATCGTTTCTTTTTAGGCGATGCCGTTTTCAGCGATGATTCCTGGTGGGACCACACCAGGAAGACGAATAACAATAGAAGGCGTGGCAGGTCACCAAAAGTATGTTTACTACACATGTATATACGATATCTGTGAAAGATGTGAAAAGCAATTCTAAATCAAAAACACATTACGGTTAGATTTTTCCATGTACCGGTACTTTAATCGTGGAATAAATCAAAATAATTCAAGACTATTACCAATATTACTTTAACAATATATAATGATATACATGTACGCTTCCACTTTTCAGGTTTTCTGTTCAGCTAACCGACCCCTTCCAAGTAGACGTGGGTTTATTCTTTAACCCAGTAATCCACTGGGGGATAGACTCGGAGACCGTCATTATGAACATTCGTTTCTATGGTTGTTGGGGGCGAGAAATTAGAGAGAAGAACGATTTCCCTTTTAAGGCCAATGCGGGGTTCACCGTTGACATTTTATTTCAGGAGGACCAATACGAAGTGAGTATCATATAGTAGTGTTTCAATCTAATTAAATTTAGAATTTGTAGCAATAGAATGTGAGCGGATCAAACGATTTTATCTTTAAACTTACATTGCATAGTGTTTATGAAGAAAACATGTCTTTTTAAAGGAATCCATATCTTTTAATTTTCTTCTAAAAACGTCATAACCACGATATGTCTTTTAAATTTTAAGATTATTGACAGGACAAATATTAGGTATCATATTTGTTGGATTGTTAAGTTTTTGTCGTTCGATCATTGGTCTTTCCTGCAAAGCATGACAGACATGTCCGGTGGCATTGCTAGTCTGTTTGGGCACGCAGTTTTACAATACTAATGTACCTGTATGCGACAAATTTATTCTTTGTAGGAACCCTAATTTATACTATGAACAAGATCAAAAGAGGCTGAATATAGAATGAATATCTGTTAAAAAAAATTAACTACGTGTAGATCCGTACACATTGCAAATGAACCCGTCAACAGATTCAATTCAAAATACTTAATTGAAAAAACAAATCTATACATTAGTGAGGGTTTTTGTACAACCAGTTAATACATTATGTATTAGCTAAATCAATGGTGTATAGTAATGATATCAATTGCACGCAGTAAGCTCGGTTTTAATCTTGGCTTTGAACGTGTCATCTCCTTTGTAAGAGCAAAATTACATACTGCACATACAAAAGAGAAAGTACAATTAAAGGTTTATGGAAGATTTTACAGATGAAAGAGATGTGTCCAATTAATCTACAAAGCATGGTATCGACGAGAGGAGGAATTTCCATACCATGGCATGTCAATATTTTGAAGAAACACGGTTGAAAACTTTCACTCAAAACGCATCGTTATTTCTTCTAAATCATTTTGTTATATACATGTAGTTTTGCGTGCCAAATCCGCCCCGACACGGGACCTCTGATTTTATGATCATATCTGAAAGACCCGTGATTCTCAGTTCTAAATTCCGAGCTCTTGGCGAAGGAGCAATCACTACCCATTTTGAAGCTTTAAGTTTGACGCGGCTGTTCCGAGTACGGGGCTCGAACTCACGACCTCCCGATCACGAGGCGAGAGCTCTACCACTGAACCACCGCGACCGGTGCATTAGAAGTGAATATTGTGGTTCTTTCGATGATATTCTAGAAACAAAGTTTTTGCGTGTTAATTCGGACGAAAGAATTCTCTCTGCTATCTGGCCTAGAGTACCCACTGCTTTATAGCAAGTTTACATCAGTCAAAATACGTGGCACTTTTTGCGTGACAATTGTTTCCAAGATATTTTCTTACCATGGATTTTTTAATTTCAGATAGAAGTCAATAATGAACATACTTATAGATTTCTTCATCGACTTCATCCTGTGGACAGGTTCCAGACTCTGGTCATTGAGGGGGACGTTAGAGTGAAGCACGTGCAATTCCGATGAATTGCATGCTAGTATCGATCTATCATGTTCGGTGGAATGACCAAGGCATTATGCATCATGTACTAACACAAAAGTCATGAGCAACCCAAACAGGACATATATGGCAAGTTCCGTAGACATTTTATATGTGATTTCAAAATCAAATCATGAAGAATAGCCAAATACTATGTTCTTATCAACTGTATCCATTTGGATTCGGGTGAATTTCACAAGTTTGAAACAGTACTTATATTGTAATACTGCTTACCTTGAATGGGTGAATACACCACATATATTGTATCTGTTGTTGGAAAAGTTCAAAATAGAGCATTCATTTACTAAAATATATTGTATGTAACTTTAAGTTTGAAGTCTCATTAAAATGGGGAATACTAGTACATGTAATTTGATTGCAAATTGGCACTTTTATGGACTCCCGAAATCAAATAGAGACCCGGTGAATGGGCATATCTCTGTTTTCTGTGAAGAATTGACATTTTAATAGTACTATTAAACAGTGCTCTTTGTTCACAAGATTTTATATGTTCAGGGAATCGCGTAAGTTTTATCAAAGTTCATTTTATATGCAATTAATTTAGTTTCATACGATTAAACATAATAATTTTCAAAATTCCATAAAAGGAATTTCATAAATTTACAGAAATAAACAAGAAATGCGATTGTGAAAATCTAATAAAAGTTGTTGAATTACTTCCCGCCAAACTCTTTGCAAATGAAGGTTGAAAAAAATTGAACATTGCCCAGAGGGAAATGGCATTAGATGTTATCAGGTGCTTATGAATTTGGTAAAAACTGCAACATGAATACGATTTAGTGTCAAAAAGACTAAAATCCACATTTTACCATGTCTGATACCTAATATACGAACTGCAGAGGTATAGATACTATAGCAGTTTTAAACTATTTCTTGAATCTTGAGGTTGCTATGTATTGGGACTCGTGCCATGGGAAGAGTCGAGAAGTTTCGCAGGCTGATCTCCATAAGGTTGGCGTTCTGTCTGTTTGAAAAAGTAGTGCCCTACGTGATTGGTGGACGGTTGTTTCTCGGCACAGATGCGAGCTTGCTGTCGTCTCATTTGTCCCAGATGTTTTGCGTTAGCCTTCCACCCGTCACGATTAGAGGTTGAAGGCTCCTTGAGACATAATGAGCCACATCATTTTGGATTGTCCACCTGTACTCCAAACTCGTTAATAGTTTATTGCAAAACACTGTCCATTTGGTATAAATATTGTCTTCATGTGGAAAGATAATACCTCATCCTGATGTTATTGTTATTTTAAGTATAAAAGAGTGAATAGAACAAACATTGATCAATTTAACAAATTCCTTAAAGAATACAAAATGAAAGAATAGGGCAAACATGAAACTCTGGAAACACCGGAGAAGGGAGGTACCTTGGAGGAGTAAAATCCTTTGCTGACCGGTCACACCCGCCGTAGTGCTCATATCATACTGTGTATGTAGTATTGTATATGCTGCTTTGGGGTAGAAGTGGATATTTACAATCGTCCTATAGCACCGTCTCTTGCTATCCTCAGATATCATGTTATAATCTACAGACACAATCTTGTTGTTTCATAGTTTCAATTTATTACAAACTGTTTCACAGATGCATGTAGTTTTTGTTAAAGACGCTATGTAGGTAGTTTTGTATATACTGCTTTGGGTAGAAGTGGATATTTTACATAAATAATTGTCCTATAGCACCGTCTCTTGCTACCCTCTGCATCATGTTATAATCTACAGACACATTAATCTTATTACTAAAGTTTAACCATGTCATAGAAAAAACTTATATTTGTCTCTATACATTATATATCTGTTTATTGTACATGAGGCAGAAGTGGACTGTTTCGTGTCCTTTAGCATTGACTCCTATACTGCCCCTTGTTGGTGTATCAGACATATATATTGCAATCATAGGGGATACAATACTACCACTGACTAGTCACAGTGTATTAATTAACTTGTGTATTGTCTGTATTTGTATTAACGATTATATATGTTACATGTTTATGCCCATTTGGGCCCTGATTTGGTAAATAAATACTACTACATATCTTGACTAATTCGTAGTCATAACCAGTATGTAAAGATGGTATAAAACCAGCTTGTGTTTGCAAAGAAAACTGTAATATTTCGGAAATTTATAGTGTGACCATTTGGGTTTAGCCAAATGTTTCGGATTGTGGTCATGTGACAAAAGGGTATAAGACCAGTGTCGGTTGCAGAGCGAGGACGTGTGTTAAGTTGAAAAGTAATTGCAGTGTAAAGTGAGACAACCAAGAAAGTCAGCTTACAAAAGTGGTTGACCTTACAGTTCCAGTAAGGTCTAGATTTGCAATTAAAAGGCAGAAGTCGTGTGTTGGAATGGCATGCCACTAAGAGGCTAACCAGTGACAGAGGTTAGCCACCAAGCAGAGTAATCCGTCTTCCCGACCTGTCTGGCGACCAAGCTGTTGTGTGCAGTGTGTCTGCCTGAATAAGGCTTGCAGTGTACACAGCAGTGGAAGGGCTATCACTTATACTGTGTGTCCTGAATAAGGCTGCAGTGTAAGCGGTAGTCTGAGGTTGGCCAGTGTGAGGCTAACCATTAGTCTACCCACTGCCAATCACCCAATGATTAGATTTTATTTGATTCCCTCTTTCATATTGTAGTGGTTATCAACCTAGATAAGGTTAGGCCATACTTTTTGTATATATTTGCAGGCCTTCGTTTTAAATCATTTGGCTAATTATTTTTCGAGGAAAATTATTATACATATAAAGTAATCCCTCAAACCCTTGAATTGACAAGGTACGAGCCCTGGTAGGCGCTTACGTATAGCTAAATATGTTACAAAATCATCAAAATGATCATAGAATTTGCGACGTGCTGATTTGAAACCCCTGCAAAATCAACTGTAGCTTGCCTCGAAATAACAAGAGTACTGCAAGCGGTACATGTACTCACAGACCCGTCGGGCAGTGCCATGGTAACCTTTTACTTCAGAGTCTGTGAGTTCAAGTCAAAATCTCCGGGCTGGCTGATGGTAATAATTTAACGATTGATTGATTATTTATTGCTTTACGTCCCACTCGAGAATATTTCACTCATATGGAGACCACCATTGCCGGCGAAGGGCTGCAAATTTAGGCCTGTGCTCAGCACTCGGGGCCCTGAACAATGAGGGATCTTTATCGTACCACACCTGCTGTGACACGGGACCTCGGTTTTTGCGGTCTCATCCGAATGACCACCCCATTACGACATGCAAGGGGATGCTGGGGACCTATTCTATTTAGAACATTGCTCATACATCTTTGCAGTCAGAAAGTCTAAATTTTGGTTTTCAACTCCAAATAAGTGATACTTCTTATTTTTGATATTTACAATGAAAAATATTTTTTGTAAAAATAGTAGTACATATACATTATTTGTACTACATATATATTATTTGTACAAGAAAAATGGAATAATATTGATATATACATATATAAGCTTTTTGCCTTAAGTCTCAGTTTGACGATTTTTATAAATCGATTAAATTGTTTTATGCTGCATCGAATTTCTCCACTCCAAGTGTGCTGACCGATTTTTTGGTTGGAACTTCTCTGTTTAATAAGTACCCTCGAAAGCAATATTCAATATCGTACTTATTTTCCCCCAGATAATACTAGGTAAGTACTATGAATGTTATGATGTAGACCTTTTCGAAATGATTGAAAATGACATGGTAACATACAAAAAACGTGGAAAAGTAAATCATTTTAGGGGATTTGAATTCCCGTATAGGTCTTAAAAACGAGCAAATGGAAAACGCTAGGTTAAATAATGAAATACATCAGATATGAGATACGGTAATGAGGTATATCAATGACGAGTTTAATGTGGCCACTCATCAGTAATTTTAAGGTAGGCAATGTCGATGAATTTTCAGACCACGCCCCCCTGACAGTAGAACTTCAACTACAGCGATTGGAAAAAAATAGATAGGTGTGATATAGAGGGAACAGAAGCAAAAACACAAACCATGCACATACGTGTATCGTTAGAAGGAGGATAATACTGAAGACTTAAGGAACTCACTAGTAAATAATCAAAACAAACTCAAGGAAATTGTTTCAAATATCGATGTGCAGTCGGGCGAATCTGTAAATTCTGGTGTCCAAGAATTTTTGGGAATTTTGAATGAGGTCACTGAAAAATGTAAACATAAGGTGTTGATAGGAAAATCAATAGATAATAATACAGAGCTAAAGAGGAGGATAAACGTGGTTTGATGAAAGTTGTAAATCATTACGAAATGAATACATACATGCATTAAACCGATTTAATAATTAAATAGAACCAATGCTATAGGGAAATTTTAGTCGAATGTAAGGCAGCATACAGAAAAGAAATAACTAGGAAAGACGAAAATACAATGAACTGGGAAGGAAACTCGTTAACATACATGAAAAAATATAATCCCAAAACATTTTCATCGAAGATTAGAAAAAAGAAAAAACACGACATTCAAATATCTCTACGGATGAATTCTACAATTACACTTCAAAAACCTACTTGTCAGCAATGCACACTCAGAAAATCTAACATGATGGATGAAACTTATTGCTTAGATGACAATATAAGTTTATATCAGAACTAGATTTTGATTTCATCCAGAGGAAGAAGTACTGAGTGGTGTAAAGCGAATGCTAAAAGCTAGACAAAGAGTCCGGGTCCCGAATAACGACGGCTAAGAAGTGAATTTTTCAAATTTTTCTCATCTCAAATGGTACCAATATTAACATTATTATTCAATAAGATTATACAGTCCGGGGAATTCCCTATATAGCTATTGAATGGAGAAAGTCAATTATTATACC
>CAJDSM010038728.1:0-16138 GCA_903981925.1 Ostrea lurida
AAAAGCTCAGCCTACAACATCCTTAAAACAGTGAAAGTTCTGCTTTAGATGGGAATGCCACGAGTCTTTTGGATAAACTTAAAACACAGGTGCAGGGCATTGCCACGATACACAACCCTCCCTGTTACAGCCCTGAGTGCTACGTTTGCCAGTATAGGTCAAAATCTGTCACCTACAGCTGGTGACGTCACAGATAGTGCGTAAAACAACAAACAATATTGATGCTATATAGAATTTCACTGTTAAAACAACATAAATGTGTGTCTTTCCGATCAACAAAATGTTTTGCTATACGTTTAATTCAATTGTAGAACCAGATGTCGCTGTACTTTGATTACGTCACAGAAAGAACGAGGACTGAAACCACTGTCACACTTCCGAATGGGGCGACTTTTATGCACACGGAAATAGCCGACTTCGCGAAGGTATCAGTATCGGCCACTAGGAGGTGCACGATTGTTACCGTCTTCCATGGAAGACTGTATTTTTTTCTGTTTCGGTATTTTTTCCCCTCAAAACTGATAAGTGAAAAGCTTAACTAAAGCAATAGTAACGATTTCTAAATCGTATGTCCATTTCAGCATAAAGTTCTCAAAATAGATGGCAACCACTGTGTTGAAAGTCAAATGAATGCCACCATTCAAGAGCAGTGCATCTCTGGTGAGTTTATTTATACTTATTAGGTAAGAGTTATATATAATGCACAATAAATATATGATAATCAAGATTGTTATTTATATAGCTGATGCAACACTTATGTCCTCTGGTTACATTGGATCTCCTAAGAATCCACTGAATATACAGACTTGGCGCTACTCCATTCCCGGAACTGATATCGTCAATTACCGGATGTTGACAGAGACCTCTCCCGGGCACTGTATTCCAGTTCTACAAGCAGAACATGGATTTCTGAATGGAGGTACGAATATACAAGGACACCGATCCTATAAGCGTTTTTATGTATTCAATGTACATACAGAATCCCCTTCTACGAATACAGGTGTAGATATGAAGCGTTACATGGTGATCGCATTGGGTATATTTACCAAATTGCATGTAAATACTGTCTTATTCATCCAAATGTATTTGAATGCGCCCTTTCGCTAAATATCCTTTTGTTCTTCGATGTTATCAACCTTAGAATGACAAATGAACATAACGAACAGCGATCTGTTTCATATGAATAACACAAGATCTGGAGTAGGCAAACACAGGAAATACCAGCCGTGAGTTCAGGATTCTAGGAGGAGTAAACATTCCCTATTAACCAGTCCCAACCGCCGTGAGCCCTCTGTCTTTTGAAACAGGGTAAACAGTCGTCATTAACAGTATACAGAGAACGACCTAACCATTGATATGCAATACGTCAGACAGCGTTCAGCCAGCTTGTATTTTGCAAATTCAGGAGTAAGCATACCATGTCGACCGGTCACACCCGAATAATAGTGAATATTGATAAACGGTGAAACGTCGTTGTAGCCGCTGCTGAATAAATCAAGAATACAAAACAGGTCAGCTGATAAAGAAGCACAATTTGTGCTCATAGGAATTCCAGCAGATTATTGTGTATGTAGTTGTGTCCATCCATTATTCATCTTCCGTTGATTTACATGCATACAACGAAACAAGATAAGTTTGATGCAAAGCAAAAATCGGCTGCTAAAAATTTGAAATATATTTATTTATACATATTTCTAAAATATAAATTGACGAAGTAAACAATGTGTTAAACGTAATCATAGTCCCAAAAAACATATATACAAAATCGAATGTAGAGCAACACGGACCTCCGACAAAAGCGAAGGCAGGATCAGGTGCCATGGAGGAGTAAACATCCTCTGCTGATTGGTCACACCCGCCGTGGGCACATAGTCGAAACAAAGTAAACGGGGTTACACGTCGTCAAATCTAGTATGAAAATGACAGTCTAACAAAGGGTATGAACCAAATCAGTCAACATATGACTTAATCTTAATTCAGAACTTTTACACACATCATTGATAACGAATCACTTTCTCAAAACACACTTTAAAGCAAACACTTCCACTCTCCCCATGCGCACATTTTAACACATCCACAAATAGATCGGCCGCTTCTGCGCTTCTGCGGCCGATAAAAGAGTAATCGTGAATAAAATTTGGTGTACACTTATATAATCTATAGTGTGGACTGGAAAATGTGTCACGTAACCCTCATAGAACTGAATGTGGTGCTCAAAGGGAGGGTGATAAATAAATCAATACTAGTGAATGTTGATTCGGTACATGCATACAAATAATGTGTGTACATACCCATGAAAACTTATTTCCAATGGAATCCTTTCAATACATATACTGGTGCTAAGGGAGTCATTACTTAGCGATAAATACACTGCACGTAACATGCTGTCATTGTGTACGATTCATATATACGTATACAATGCAATGAATGGGTGATTTTTTTTTAATTGGGCGGAGTGACCATTTCTACTCAAATATTTCCGTTCATTTTGATTATATTAATTCAGAATTGTAATGAGCGTTTTCTATCTTACATTAATTCATTGTCTTCCATATTTGTAGCTTATTCGTCGATGACTTACACCATCTCTGATGTAAATGTTGGCGATGCTCCTGCCGCACTGTTTGATTCACCACCACACATATGTCCCAAGTCATAAGATTCACGGTAACTGAATACATCATAAACACAACATTTCCTTTTACTTTATCGAGCCAAAAGTTTGATTTTATGGCATCTTTACTCTGTGGTTTGTATTATTTTACAGGTATATGTTTGAATTCTGGTGAAGCCATGGACATTCCACATAATCCCTCAACCATCACTGACTGCATAGGGCCTTTTACATTTTGTCATGCTACTTTTAATAAAGGATAAAGACAGTTAGTTTGCTTTATAGCTAGGTAAAAATTAGACCAATGGGCCACAACATGAGTTTTAGAAAGAATTTTGGTCGTCCGAAAACACGGGTAGAAAGGACTCCAAAGTAATGGTATTTTGATCCCGGGTCATATTGAAATGGATATAGTCGAATAAGGAAAATTAACTACATGCATATCCCACATATGACGAATATTGACTCCCGCTTAACTTTGACACGACTTTGAATTCATGGATAATGTGGATCAGTGCGGACAAAAATCTACTGTTAGTATACTTAGATTTAATTTAAAAAGTTATCAGGTGAAAAGGTCTCTACTCTATCCTCTTCGCACCCAGTGGAGCATAAGGTTGACACAAGATCTCGCCACCCAGTTCTGTTCTTTGCCTTTTCTCTGCCTCTCCCCATGTCATTTTAAGGTTTTTCAATTCCCTCTCAACAGTCCTACACCAGGTTGTTTTTGGTCTTCCTGCTGGCCGTTTCCCTTGTGGTGTCCATCTAAGGGCTGTTTTTAGTGATGCTTGATCTTTCCATCCTAAAGACATGTCCAAGCCATCTAAATCCCCTCGTGTTATTTCATCAATAATGCATTTTGAGTCTGTAATTTTTAGTAAGTTGGTATTTCTGATGGTATTTGCAAATTTGTCGGAGGCAGTTATGGTGGAAACTTGACAGGGATCTCATGTCTGTCTTTGTAAGCCTCCAGCATTCACTACCATACAGAGTACAGATTTAACATTACTGTTACATATTTTGACTTTGGTTTTCCTGCTAAATTGTTTAGATTTCCAGATCTGTGGAATGCTGCTCTTGCTTTAACTAGTCTGTTTTTATGTCTTTCTATGTTGGCTTTTCTGTGCTCACTACTGACCCTAGATATACAAATTTATCTACTTGTTGTATTTCATTTCTATCAACTTTTACTAGTATTTTATTCAGAGATGTTGTATTGAACCTCATTTCCTCTGTTTTCTTGGTGTTAATATGAAGTCCAAGTTGACTGGCATAATGACTAAGTCTCTGAGATTTTTCTTGTATGTGGTCACGCCGAGATGGCAATAAGGCGATATCCTCAGCAGAGCCAATGTCCTCTAAGGTGGAGAACATGGACCATGTAATTCCTCATTTTGAGTCACCTGTGGTCCTCCTCATTATCTAGTCAATTGTAGTTAAAAATAAGATGGGCGAAATGACACAACCCTGTCTGACTCCAGAGTTCACCGTAAACTAATCTGTCTCTTTGTTGTTTAATAGGACAGAGCACTCGAATTGTGTGTAGAAGGATTTAATTAGGGTTACACTCTTTTCTGGCACTCCGTAAGCTCTTACAATTGTCCAAAGTGTAGCTCTATGGATACTTTCAAAGGCCTTCTTGAAATCAATAAAATTAATGAACAGTGGTGATTTCCATTCAATAGATTGTTCAATGATTTTTTCAACGCAAATATTTGATCGATGCATCCTTTCCCTTTACGAAATCCAGCTTGTTCTTTCCTTAGAATGACGTCTACTTCTTTATCAATCCTGTCGAGTAGTACCCTGCAGAAGATCTTACTTGGGATGGATATCAGAGTTATTCCATGCCAATTGTCACAATTCCCGAGGTCTCCTTTCTTGGGAAGCTTTACAATAAGACCTTTCGACCATTCGTTTGGGATTTCATCATTTGTCCATATTGTATTAAATAGTTTAAACATGATTTCTGATGCTGATGTTAGGTCAACTTCTAAGAGTTCGGATTGAATCCCATCTATGTCTGGTGCTTTTCCCGATTTTAAGGATTTGATGGCTATGGCTAGCTCTTCTTTTGTTGGTGGATCAGAATTGATGTTAAGGCCATCCTGTTGGTGTATTCCCTCAAAAGCCATATCTGGTTCTGGTCTGTTCAGAACGGTTTAAAAATGTTCAAGCTATCTTGCGGATTGCTCTTTTTCAGTTGTAATGACTTTAACAGAAGTATCCGTAACAGGTGGTATTTGGCTGGCTTTACCACTTAGTTCTTTCGTTATATGGTGAACTGTATTTAGGTCACCTCTTTTGAGCTGCCTTTCCTACTTCATCTGCACGCATATTGATGTAATTACGCTTGTCTTGTCTGGCTGATCTCTTAACCGCCTTGTCTTTATCACAGTATGCTTTCTGTATTTGCCTCTCTTTCTGGCAGATTTTGTGTTTAAGACATTCTCTTTGAGATTTGTTTCTTTCTTCAATGGCATTTCAGGTGTTCTGGGATAACCACTGTTTGTCATTTCTTTTTCTGTACCCGATTATCTTTTCAGCTGTCTGTTGATAAACTTCTTTGATGTTCTTCCATTGAATTTCTAGGTTTGTTTCTTCGTCCTTTTCTTGATTTTCTAATACACTGAACCTGTTCCTCAATTCTATGCAGAATCTTCTTTGCACATTTGAGATGTTCAGACTTTTATTGTCAATGATCTTTCTTTTTGGTGTGCTGCTTTCTTCAGTTTGAATCTTAGTTTGGCAATATTGAAATGATGTTAACTGTTCACATCTGCTCCTCGGAAAGACTTAGTATCGAGTTATGATCTTCTCCATTTACCATTTATAATCACATGGTCGATTTGGTTCTTATTACGGTTGTTTGGCTAGAACCATGTTAACTTATGTATGTTTTGTGAGTGTTTAAATAAGGTGCCTCCGACTATTTGTAGAACATATATTTGCCAGTTTTTCACCATTTTCATTCACTCTACCAATGCCTTCCCTACCATTGCTCTTTCATGTTGGTTATTGTCATTTCCAACCTTTGCATTTTGATCACCTATTACTAAAAGAACATCATGCTGGGGTGTTTTGTTAATCTGTGCTTGTAGTGCATCATAAATAATAAGCATCTTTAATTTCGTCTTCTGCATCATTGGTTGGTGCATAACATTGGATAACGGTGATCTTTGCATAGTTGGAATTAAAGCGAGCTCTTGCCATTCATTCATGGGTTCCCACTCCATTAAAGATTTTGCACTTGCTTTATTCATGATGTTCGCTACTCCTTCTCGGTGTTCGTCATCTGATCTTCCAGAGTAAACGATAGTATGGCCGTTTGAGACAGTCTTTCCTGATCCGGTCTGTCTACATTCACCAACTCCTGTGATGGCGACTTCATACCTGTCCATTTCCTTGATGACTTGGGCTGTTTACAGACTTGATACATTGTCCTTACGTTCCAAACTTGATGGTTTTCTCGGGGTCCATGAGTCCTCGATTCCTGCATAAGGCCTCCCTGTGTGGGTTTTCCCCTTGCACATTCATGCTGTTGCCATCTTCGCAAGCCAAGGGTGACAATCCACAGTGGATCGTCATCCTTGGCTAGCGAAGATGTGCTGTCGCCTGTGCAACTCGTTTCCTCAAGGACTGTTGTGATTTGATTTTTTGCATCAATTTCTGTAAATACAGTTGTTTTTATGAGATGAGGTTATTAGCCTCATGCTCAACCCCTACCAGCAGGACCAGGGGGGGGGGGATCTTCTAGGTTCCCTTCCTCTAGATTGGCTGCCTTCCTTGGCTGACGAGTCAGATCTACCCGGTTTATTTAGAGTTTTCTCTCCTAGATGAGTTGCCAACTAAGGCTGCGACCCTCATCTGACCGGCTATTTATCCATAGCTGGGGACTAGGTTTACAGGCATCTGGGTATATCCACACGCCGGTGGGCTTAGCATCTGGGGGCTTAGTTAGTCTCCTCCGACACCCTGTAGTTCAGCCTGGAACCGTGCGATTCCAGTTACCGTCTGTTACCTTGGGGATGAAACCACATTGGTCTTACTGCATGAGAGGCTATAATTGGCAGGGAAGACTTACATATTTAGCTCCCTTTTCGCTGCAAGCTGCTATCCAATGGTGAGGCTGAAAGCGAGAGTGACAAGCACACGCACTATGTCAACAAACATACTACGCATCACACAGTCATTACAACAGACAATTGAAAAAGGTCTGGACGAGTAGAATCAAATGAATCCCCGGGCGCAGTAGTAGGATTGGTCCATAAAACGAAAGCAGCGAGGAAGCTGTCGCGTAAGATACTAGCATTTGGTGGATTTAGAGGGGGACAGCCCCCCCCCCCCCCCCCCCCCCCCCCCCCCCCCCCCATACACACACACACACTTTTGGTGACCAAACTTAATTATTATATATAGTTAAATTAACCCCTTGGGCCCCCACTTTAGTTTCACTCCAGACCATAAGCTTATTGGCTCCTCTTTCAACGACCCCTCCCCTTTTCGCAAATCCTGATCGCCACTGACTAGAATACTGTAAATTTTCTTTTTCCAAACAGGCCCTAACAGCATCTTTTACGTTTTTCGTTTGTTGAGCACAATGATCAGTTTGACTGAATCTCCACGTAAAGAGATGATAAGTTTTGGAGAGTCCGTCCCTCTAAAGATACGTCTACCAAGAGTCTGTCGCGGCTTCAGAGAAATAAATGGCGCTCACAATCGATGGTCATCGATGGTACTACTTCACACATCAGGCAACTACAACCTCTACCCCCCCCCCCCCCTCCTTTCCTCCTTATCATATCAAATATAAATCATATGGTATTTTATGGAACATATCTCAACTAATCTGACTTGTAATTTCTGTGGAAACGAGGGGTTATTCATATTCGGTCTCCTCGTTTCCACAGAAATATTGCATCGGGATCGGGATTTCATTTATTTCGTCAGCATTTCGAGATTATCAATTTTTACAAGATCTTTCTTTTTTGCAAGTCTGTCTGGGATACATTTTTGACGGGCATTTCGTAATAATCTCTCCCAGAATTTTATTCTATTTCATCAAACAATCTGTCCGGAAGCATATTTTCTTACGAAACACCTCAATGTGACTCACGGAACGCAAAGTGAAACTAGAAACTACTGAAGCGGTATTTTGAGAGATATGTGAATTCACATTGCTGACATCAGAGATACTCGGGTGGCCCGGGTAGTGTTATGGGAGCCACCTACTCGTGTGCTAACAAGATGTCGGACGATACAGAGCGGGAGATATACCACGAGCGTCAGGTGAAGGAGCTGTGTGCTTTACACGCTCTGAACAACCTGTTTCAAGACCAGAAAGCCTTCAGTAAAAAGGATCTGGACGAGATCTGTATCAGGTAATATAGTTTTTAGTATTCCAGTTTAATCATTAATGTTTCTCTCGAGAATCTTTTCATCATAATGTCACCATAGTTCTCACTCAATGTCACCATAGTTTCTCACTCATAATGTCACCATAGTTCTTTGCATATTGTTCATGAATTGTTCATGATATTTAAAATAAAATTTTCAGGCTGTCTCCTGATCACTTCATTAACCCCCACCGTAGTCTGCTGGGCCTCGGTAACTACGACGTCAATGTACTCATGGCAGCCATCCAGACCAAAAATTGTGAAACCATCTGGTTTGATAAGAGAAAGTAGGTTCATTTTCCTCAGCACTCAATCAAAACTTCTGTATGAAAAATGGAAAACAAGTTTTTTGTTCTCAATGTATCATTTGCACAGTGAAAAAAATGTTATGTGAATAAGATATGTACATGAAATTGAAATTTTCATAATCTTGATATAGGCCTAATAATTTTACTTGTATATATGCAAGATTCATTCTGACACCAATCAGTAGTGTTACAATTTTATAAGCATGACTTGCATGTATATAAACAGGAGTTCCGTGATAATACTTGTTTGATACCACAAAATTAAAAACTAAATCTACAGCATGATTTTGTAGGTGAGAAAATGTTTACAAGTACATGTAGTTAATATTAAACTGTTGTTTACTTTATTTTTATTTTGTTTTACTTTCTTTAGGGATATTAAATGCCTCCAACCAGAAAACATTCAGGGATTTATACTGAACACCCCATCAGAATGTAAATGGGGACTGTTACATTTTCCTTTTAAAAGAAAACACTGGATTGCCGTCCGTAAAATTGAAGACATTTATTACAATTTAGATTCTAAATTGGACTCCCCAGAGCCCATAGGAGACAAGGGATCGCTGTTTTCGTTTTTACACAGAGAGCTTGAGAATGGGGAGAAGGAACTTTTGATCGTTGTAAGTCAGGACGTAGAACGTGCAGGGGCATGGAGGAGGGACTGTGATTCGGTGACGGCAGCTGTATCCAACGGCAACAGCGTGCATGATGAAACTACCTCAAAAGCGATCCTTCAACCTCTCGATGATCTATAACCAGAGACCTCTCTGTAGCACATTTACTTTTTGTATCATTTTTACGTTCAGGTTTAAATCACGTTTTGATATTTCATTTTCGTTATTTGTTGATGTAATTTTGTTACTTTTTTTTCCCCAACATCAGATAGCTTTTATTGTTGTGAATTTAACATGTAAGCAAAAGATATTGCACTTCCATGACCAGGTTGGATGATCAGCAATATTGATATAAATGTACATATATATGCTTATTAAATCAGAATATTGTTCATTTTCGTTTTCTTTTGCCATATTCAGAACTCATCATTCATCTACAATTTGTAACTAAAGCCCATGCAGACAATTTGGCGAGTTAAGGGCGTGTCCTACTGCATCATTACATCCATGTGTTTATTGCACCCCCCCCCCCCTAATGAATGGGGACATTGGTAATGCAAATGAAGTTGCCTGTCTGCCCATCATCCGAGTTATCTCTCTCAAGTGAATTATTGGCTAAAACCTTGAGTACAAGGTTGTTCCATCAAAGTCAGTAAGGTTGCACGAGAATATTTAGCACACTATTTTAGCGCAGACGTACGACTGCGCTCAATTAAATTGTTAAAAGTGTGTTCATTTGACATTCTAAATTATTGACCAGGTGGTGTCGTTGCGCTATAAATAAGTTTGCGCCAAAAGTTTTCAATTCCTGATTACGCTGAAAATATGTTTGCGCCAAATATTCTCGTTTTACAGTATGAAAAACACCCGTTTTGAAATAATGATGGGACAAAACGTTTCCTTTCCAGACCTGGTAACTTCCCATCTGTGTATGACCAAAGAGTATCGTGATTTTGATATAAGTGTAGCATTCAGATGTGTTTGATCGCCTGTAGCCGGTTAGAACACCTGATCGGAGGCCCTGCACGGATTCCCGTCTGGTCTGTTGTATTTTTGCTACCAAAGTCAAATGTACTTGTATGTGTGGTATTTTACTACTAGTCAGATAATAGAAACTTTTAATTGCTGCGAAATTGTTGGAAATGTTTGAGAAAGATAGATGGATAGACGGGTGGATAGGAGAGAGAGCACTAAAACAGCTCAATAAAAACCCAGCGTCGGATCAGACTGTACATACGAGGTCAAACGATTACGGATTTATAAAGCACTAAACATGACCAACGACACGCACAATATCCAATTGTTGAATTTTCGGGATACGTTACTTTATTCAGAGCTATAGAACACATACATGTATGCATTCATACATAGATGTGAATGTAATAAAATAGAAGCAAAGTAGCACTATTTAAAACTGAAATGCACCCCCCCCCCCCACAAAAAAAAATCCAGACGCCTTGATTTCATATTTTATTTGCCACCATCTGCTGAGGGCATAACATAAATATAACAACCATAATTTATTTAACATAAGACAAAATAAGACACAGCAACATATCAACAAGAATACGAAATTCAGGAATATTGACCCAGACACGGAGACGGGTGACGAATAGTTTGCATTATCTCCACAGAGGAATTATCTACATAGACCATGCAGCATAATAATTGAAGTGTGTATTTGTTATTTAGAAGTATAATCACTGACATGCTGATAATCTACCGAAAATATCAAGACCCCGTGGTCTAAGATGCGCATGTTTCAGCAGTAGCAAGATAGCTACAGCAGTCCTCCTCGTACACACACATAATTATATTATTGCAAAGTCAGAAGGTTTAGAACCAGCACTATCCCTCCACTCTCACTATCATCATTTTGTCTGTGAAACCATTAGGTTTTTCACTGGATGTGACGATGACAAACCCGAATTCTTCCTTCATTCCAAACTGTAAAATGTCCTGATACATGTCATCGTCCTCCGGTCGCATTAACTTTTTGACACTGGAATTAAAATTTGACAAACATGACGAAAGACCATGCAGCCTTTGTATATTGTCGTACATATCAGGTTTATGAAATATCATGATTTACTCACTTTTCGTCTTCTATGATACTTTTGTCCAGGATCATTTGGAGAAGTCCGGGTTGTATCTTCTCCATGACGTCTTGTATGGGGTCATGGAGGTCTGCTCCCATCATATCAATTATCACTTTTTTTCCATGCCTAAGACAAAATGAAGTATTGTTTTTACTGATTTATTTTGAAGACTCTCTCTCTCTCTCTCTCTCTCTCTCTCTCTCTCTCTCTCTCTCTCTCTCTCTCTCTCTCTCTCTCTCTCTCTCTCTCAATTCTACACCACAAAAATGAATTTCCCCAACACTGTTCCGCTCACCTTAAAGCCGCTAACACAGCGATTCGAATTCGATCCGTGGAACTGATGAATTCACGATCTAAACCATTGATGTACGTGCCTTCTCCGTATTGAAGAAATCGCCCGGCTATTTCGCTAGGATCAATTAACATGGGATACCTAAAAATAACGATTTCTCATACAAATGGTCGTATTTATAATCTGTAATCATTTGTTTTCTATGTATGATAATTCTAATTTTACAAGATTTTAAAAACAATATTGTGTTTTCTATTATTAGTTTTATTTATATTTTTACATATTCGTAAATTCTCGTGCAGTAAGTAAGTAAGTAAATCTTTTATTATAGTGACATGTGCATTTTAAGTATTACAAAACATTATACATCATAAATGATAAATACATCAGTTGCACCCGGCCCATTTGACCTATAAGTCACTTTTATATTTTAACAATGATATGTACATGCAGTAAAGGTTCTTACCATTTGGAAGATTTGACGGTTCCATCTGAGTCTTTGAATACAAATTTGGCAATTTCTTTTACTGTGATCTTGTGTTCTGGTGTCTTCGTTGCTGGAACGACTTCGGCTGAAATTATTGTCGTAATTTAATTTAGATGTAATATGGAACTATTTGTGGATCAAACAAATAAAATATATATGGCCATAGATGTCGTGAATGTCACCGATTCCATGTCATTCTTGCAGTGCATATTTAAAATGAACTTTTGGTCAATGAATAATCCCCTAGTTCCTACAAATCAAACACGTGCGCCCGGACAGACCAGGGCTGGGACTATAGGTGAAAAGTCGCACCCGCCATGTGCCCTAGATCTTGATAAGGTTGCTGTATACAAATGAAATAAGATTTTTAAATCTCTGTCGGTCATGCCGGCCAGATACAGCTTGAATTACTGTTACACTGTAAATTGTCCCAGATTGTAACCGGTGTTTATTAACTTTTAATTCAGATCAATAATATAAGACCTGTTAGCGTCATAGCTAAGAAAAACAAACGTTATACGAGTAAGAAAATATAATAATGTTTGGCTAAACGAAGTAAATCTGAAAGTTTTCCACTCCAAAATATCATTGTGTATATCGTCCACTTTCAATTCATATCAAATATATCTGGTTCATCATTCCTCTTGAGAATATACGTTATTAAAGTAGATTAATGATCAAGTGATTGGTCTATATGTTCTAGTTTTAATGGATCACCCTTTTGTTATAGATTAGTTTAATAATGTCAATTAAAAATTTTAAAATTCATGTTAACCTTTACTTTATATTAGAACCTTGTTACAAACAATTTTCTCCACTTTCTTTGAAGATTTCCAATTTTCACATACTTAACGTTATTTAAACAAAATTGGGGCGCGTTTGAAAAGTTTCCTTAATGTACAGTCTTTATTGATACTAATCAACATGATGTACTTAATCAAACCAATATTTTAATCAATGTGTGAAATGACTTAATGAGTTCTAATTATTACAGAGCGCCTCAATACGGGAAAACTATAAAAACAGTAAAGACTATTTCATCAAGTTGACAAAATTCAGTTTGTATAATGCTGAAATGGTTGCATGTTTTGCATATCTAATTACCTTTTATACAGAAGTATTTAAAAACAGAGAAGTTTGATTGCTCGTATAGCAAGTGGCCTAGCTTTTAAATTAAGATCGTTTGTTTTTGTCATGGTTTTGCAAACAGAACAAAACACAAGAATATACATAGGCATGTTCGGTTCGGAATAAATAAACACTAGAAAATTCTGTGTATACAAATTACATTTGCTTTTCTAATTTTCTATTAAGATTTTTCACAACCCTCTCTTATCTTTGGTCCCTTTTCTTTGAGCACTATGTGGTACAAGAACGTAAAATATTGTGGATCTAACGAATCCATTCACGATCACTTGAAATATCGCTGTACGTGACATCACTCGGAGGGGTGACTCGTGTCGTTACCTGTTAGGAAATCGATCGATTTGGAAATACCCTTTTACTATAACCATTCAGTCATTACTAAAATATAGCAGTAGGTCACCTTTAGTACTATTTAGCACCGTTCTAAGATACTGCAACATTGCACATGTATACAAACATTTTTATTTTGAGGAAATCGATGAGAGATGTGACTGACCTGGTTTGACCGCAGCCTCTGTTTTCGCCGCTGGTTTGGCCGCTGCCTTGGCCGGTGCTTTGCTGGTTGCTTTCGCTGCGGGTTTAGCTGCAGTGCCCCCTTTACTCGCCGTCGCTTTGGGAGCTTTGCTTGGTGTCGTTTTGGGAGGCATTCTGTTCGATCGTCTGCTGTATGTATTGTGATATTGAGAAAACCGTCCTATCTTCAGAGTTTTAAATACATAGGAATTAAGAACTTGGAAATTCGTATGACCAAACATGACTAGTTATTAAAGGTCCAAATTTCCCATGACGCACGGCCAATTGCCCTACCAAAAAAAAAATTATATTCAGTCATGTACAGCAATGTGAAATATAATTTGTTCAGCTGACAATTTATCGACCTTTTCGCCGTTAACCTGTTTAATACACAAAGTGTTCTTCAGCTTTCGCTGTGGATTAAGTGGATAAATATTTGAAAGACATATAATGTTGAAATTGAAATAAATATTTAGTTTCCTTTACCAGAAAAATGAAAATATAAAATGGGTCTGGCTAATGACAGTTAAGTATATACGCTCTCAGAATGTCCGGTCTATGACAGTAAGATACGCTCTCAGAATCCGACATCGCCGGAAGCAATCATATGATGCGTTCAAATCAAAAGCTGACCAGTCCAGAGCGCTCTTGGAGACATTTTATCCGTGCACGTGTATTACATGTACGGCACACGTGCGTCGCAGATACTATAGCTGTTCTTTATACTTAGATTAGAAATATAATGTTCCGAGAGGCATTTTACCATAGTACTAGTATATAACGATAAGATTTGAGATATCACGGATCGTAACCCATGCCGTGATTTTGTCCACGTGTTTTTGATAGACACTCCAAGTAAATATAAATCTGAATCATTTAAGATCAGTTGTTTTATCAGTAAATGCTACTCCAACATTATCATAAACAATAGGAGCGTTCACGAAATTATCTTACACTACGTACTTTTAAGGTATCTCAAGCATTCTGAGCCGGTTTCTAGAAAACTTTGAAAAAAAAAAAACCTCGCCATACAAGTTCGTTCCACTAGATAGCCTGGTCCTCTGGCTTTCTGATTAAAAGTAGTAGAGTGGAATCGTTTTGAGGATTGGTACACGGATAAGGAAGGCCCCATTAAATTAGGGCGATCCGGATACTAGTAGTCGGATACAGAAAACTTCAATGTAACTTCATGCAAAAACTAATGGTCAGATCCCTTTGAAAATTGGTATGTATCTTGGTCTAAGGAAACTTTAATGCAACTTCATGCAAAAACTAAGGATCAGATCCCTTTGAAAATTGGTATGTATCTTGGTCTAAGGAAACTTTAATGCAACTTCATGCAAAAACTAAGGATCAGATCCCTTTGAAAATTGGTATGTATCTTGGTCTATGGAAACTTTAATGTAACTTCATGCAAAAACTAAGGATCAGATCGCTTTGAAAATTGGTACACCATGTATCTTGGTCTAAGGAAGACCCGCATTGGGCGGAACCAGATCCGGGTCCTAGATCCAGAAGACTTTATGTAACCTTGGTGGGGTCAGAAAATCTCCGATTGCTCTTGTTCAATTCTATGACGTCACCCTCGAGAGCTGTATCCTGGGATATGTCCTATATATGATATATGTTGATCGTAGCGTGTTGCCTTAGCTTTTCTCCGCCAAAGTTATATCCTATTACATATACTTAGAAAGTTTCGTTAACATGCCACTTATCTATGAGATCGCCTCTTCTTCTCTTCTCTCTCGGTCTCTCTCCTCTCTCTCTCTCTCTCTCCCTCTTCGTCTCCTCCCTCCTCGTCTCCTCTTCTCTTCATCTCTCTCTCTCATCTCCCTCCCGGTTCCTCCCTCTCTCTCTCTCTCTCTCAGAACTGTGCTTTGGAAATTCAAAATCTAAATTTATTTGAATTATTCATTCAAGCTGCCTTTTAATCAATCATTTTGTGAAATCGTTTATTAAAATGATCTGCGAAATATTAACTAATATGTAGATCAAAATTTAAATGTCTATCACGCCGGGGGATTCCGTATGTCGAATTAATCACTATGTACGTGTGTTTACAGTACGTGTCAAAATAATATACTCATTCGTCACTCCTTCTAAATTTGGATAATGATCATAGAGCCAGAATTTTCATTTTCCACAAATCCTTTGAAATAAAATCTGAATGAAATCGCATATCCCGTATTTACTTGGAAAACTGTAACTTGTAGACATTCGGACGTTATTTTGGGGTACTTTTAAGCTTTTTAAAACAAAATGTTTATATCTACAACAGAACATTTTCTAAGTTGAAAACAAAAGTATTTCAATTTGATCAAATATACCATGGTTTTATTTCTCAGAAATATGCATTCGTAAAGACGACTCAATAGATGTACGAGATACTAGGATTTCAATTATTTTGACCAATGAAAATAACCCTTTCTTGAGAATCGTCAAGTGCGATCCTGCGATGTTTACAAATGGAGGGTTTTGAAATGTAAACACCTGAAAACTTTTTGCTATATTATACAGAATGCCACCCAAAAAACCCGTGGCAGCTAAGCCGACAAAAGCTCCTGCAAAACCAGCGCCAAAACCCGCAGCTGGAAGGGGCACTACGCCTGCGGCGAAGAAGGGAGCAGTAGCACCAGGTAAGATGAGGGGGTGTTGGGGGGAGGAGGGGG
>CAJDSM010038732.1:0-24148 GCA_903981925.1 Ostrea lurida
TATCCCGAAACAGTTTTTTAACAAATTCTGCCTCGTATAAATATATAAAAATAAGTCTGCCAATAAGGGGGCACACTTAGTGCCCATAGGAATACCAACAGATTGTTGGAAGACATGGTCTCCAAAGACTACATAAATATTATCTATAAGAAACCCAAGCATGCTCTTAATATCTACTTCAGAGTACTTGTGTGTGCAATCAGAGTGATTTCTGACAAAATATGTATCTTGTTTCCCAACGACCAGAAACTTGTATTTTCGGGTGCCGTTTTTGTTCAAAAAGCAATTATCAATTATCTGAAAAAGCCTAGATTTTAATGCATCGTGAGGAATTGTTGTATAACCACTTTTACAGTAATTGCATTAAGACTTACTTCGAACAATATTTTTCAAATGAGTGATATTATATTTTATAAGCCAATTAGATTTGATTCATTACATTTACAAGCAAACATTAGGTTATCTTTATCAATATAACATACTTGTCTTTGTTTCATAAAACGACTTCTTATCTTTTTTTTTTCTCTTTTCAGCTGTTATTGGAAAAAAGAAATAAATGTATGTTGTAGAAATAAACGTTATAGAATTTTCCTTCTGTTGTTGTTTTCATTTAAGGAAGTGATTGCGTGGGTATTGAAAATAAAGGACTATGGATTTTTGCATACTTTGTAGTCGAAAGTGTCTATAGCTTATTATGAAATACATGTATAGTTTTCAGAGTCATTGTGACGCTACAGTTGCCATAGCAACTTCATTTCATCTTTTTGAAATAATTCATATGGGTATTTTATAAGTGTTTAAAATTTGAATGAAAGGCTGTAGTGCTTCATAGTTCATATTGGACTAAAGATAAAGGTCTTGATAATGTATAAAGTTTATCGAAATCTCTATTTTCAAATGAAAGAGAAGTACGACTGCTATTAAGACATTTCGAAAAGTCACATTTGTCGACAACTGAACACACGTTTAAATTCCCCTCAGAGAAGTGGTTGATCTATAAATATTTTTTTTTATTTTTACATATCTTGTAGCTTATGTTAGTGGTATTGATTTATGAAGATATCGGTATGAATATCCAGGTTCGTTATGTTACTATGAGCACTTTGTTACACACACACGCGCGTAAAATGCCAGATACGTCAATTCTGGTCAGTAAAGAAATCATTTGAAATCAAATGTTATTTCAAATAATGATAAAAACATGTTTATTTAACATAGAATGATAAAAAAAATGCTTCGGAGACATATTTTTATCCCCCATATTGAAGGGCACATGGTCTTTGTCCTGTCTGTTATACCTTGCTTGGAAGATGAGCGAATAGGCTCTCCTATTTTGTGTGTGCATATCGTTTGACAAAAGTTGTTATTTTGTACATTTTATTTAAAAATTAGATAGAGATTTTGTAATGTCAAATAAAAAACAAACACAAGGATATCATTGCCACTTATAGATCATGCTACGAAAAGTAGCTTGGTAAACGTTAATTGTGATGTTATGGTTATGATCGTGATGTCATCATTTTACCGTAATAAAGCAATATACCACGTGATACCACGCAATCACTTCCTTCAGCTAGAGGTCGAATGCTATCTGGCGGTTTTCATGGCAATAGTTAGGCCATTAAATCGATGCTGGAGTTCTTAATTGACAATATCATGTCTTTGGCGAGAGAGGAAGTCTGTAAATGATGATATGTTTATCTTTAATTTTCGATAGAAATAAAGGGATGGAATTCGCTACATGAAATTTTATAGATTTATCCAACATCTGATTCTGATATATCATTCATTTTTATACGCCCTTCAAAGACGGGACGTTTCATGGTAAAGCGTCGTCCGTCTGTCTGTCCGAGCTTTGTTGGCCGGATGCAGACCGAGTCATAAGCTCCAGGATCTTACAAATTGGCACAATTGATTACCATCAAAAGAGGAAGATGCCTATTGTTTTTGAAGGTCAAAAGTCAAGGTAGTAGTGCCAATTAGTAGGAAAACCTTTTAGGCAGGATACAGACCGAACCGTAGGCTCCAGGATCTTACAACTTGGTACAATTGATCACCATAATGAGAAAAAGATGTCTATTTTTTTAAGTCGAAGGTCAAAGGTCAAGGCCGTTGTGTCACTTAGTAGGAAAACGTTGTGGGCATGATACAGACCGGGCCGTAAGCTCAAGGATCTTACAACTTGGGACAATTGATCACCATGATGAGAGGAAGATGCCTTTTGTTTTCGAAGGTCAGAGGTCAAGGTCGTAGTGTCACTTAGTATGAAAACCTTGTAGGCAGGATACAGACTGAACCGTAAGCTCCAGGATCTTTCAACTTGGGACAATTGTTCACTATGATAAGAGGAAGATGCCTATTGTTTTTGAAGGTCGGAGGTCAAAGGTCAAGGTCGTAGTGTCAGCTATTAGGAAAACCTTGTAGGCATGATAGAGACCAAATTGAATTTGGGCTAGGATCATCAGACTTGGTACTTATGCACCTTATGCCAAGTATAAGATGCATATTGTTTCTCAGTGGCCTACTTCGATTGGGAAATCCGTGTAAACTCGGGTTCATTTTAATGGACGTCATGGCCATGTATACACGAAATTTGAATCGAACGAGTTAACTTACTCGAGAATTGAATCGAAGGTAAATAGATAGCGACGCTGGGTACCTTTTTATGGGATGTGAAAGTGAGAAAAAATGCCTCAGCCATTGCATTTTAATTTCTGCCCCTCTAAAACCTCTCTTTCAAATACCAGGTATTGTNGTCAGCCATTGCATTTTAATTTCTGCCCCTATAAAACCTCTCTTTCAAATACCAGGTATTGTAAAAACTTAAAACCTAGGTAAACACAAGTTCCCACTCACTGATTTTCACCTTTCCCCGCCATCGTTGTGACGTAAAATACCGCCATTACACGATTAAATGTGGGTCGAACCTAGGATTCCTCGGGTAAGGTTAAAAGGTCATTTTCGTGACGTTCCAGTGTTACTCGATCCGTTTTATTCATCCTCGAGTTAACTCGGGNCAGTGTAGGCCAGTAAGTATATAGCAATGAATTAGCACTTAAAGGACAGAACTAACTCTGCTGAAATATGAATCTCACTGAAATATGTACGGGCGTATTATGTCACGTTGGCGTTGCTCTTGTTTTTTATTTTAAACAAGGCGTTGCCATTTTTACTTACCATTTCGGAGCATCTAAGAAGGGATATTTTTGTATCTTAAAGTAAATTGTCACCTGACACGGTGTTTATTTTGTGCAACTGATTCAATACCCAGGAGCGTGTTCGGCGTATTTTCTGTTCTACGTATGACCAATTTTCAAGCTGAGAAGAGTCTACTCACAATAGTCTCGGTTAGATTCATCAATAATGGTCCTTATAATGAGTTGCTTTGTAAATACATACCATCAGCTCAAATATGACATCACGTGTTGGCTCAATCTTATCTTACTAATTTTGATGACGAGTTTCTTCGTTCTATTATAAAAAAAGGAGGGTTTATAGCGAGTGTGAGCGGTTAGCAGGGGATGCTTATTTTTCTTAGGCACCAGATTCTACTCTGGTGTTTTAGAGATCCATGTATCCTCTGCTCTGAATTTTGTAATGTATAGGATTTATGAGATTGATCACTTTTCATCATCACTTTTTCATGAACAACATCCGGGGTACTACATATTGTAAAGGGTTCAAACCGAAGATCCTAATCTTCTAGATTTATTGCATGAATCGAATGTAGCGCCTTATCGTGGTACGTATTTGTGGCCTTTATCTATCCATTATCCATTATGTACTCTCTGCAGACATGGTGAACCATCTTTGGATCATTGGTTTGGTTCCTCTCCTTCGTTCTATGGTAAGCTCTTTTAAATTAAGGGTTGATGAATTGAATACAAGGAAACTTGTGAAAGTGCTGCCTCAAACCTCTATCCCACAGCACTGTTCAATTTAACTATGCAGGGCAGTGTCATCAATGTTTTGGAGCTCTACACTGTAGTTATACGTCTTGGACAATTTTGATATGTTCCTGGACCTCTCTGGGCTGTCTTTTTTCTCTGTTATGTTAGAAAAGTAGGTACATGTATCCCATTCTTAGAATTGATCCTGAAAATACTAATCCCACTTTCTGTGTCCTTATTATGGATATGGTGTCTGAGGTTCAACAACTTTCTAATTCAATGAGCAGAAACCCAATTTTTAAGCGGTCAATTTCGATCAGAGGAATTATAGTGGACTCTCAATTTTCAAGCTTTGTCTACCGTTAAACATAAACTTTGATGTCTCGTGAAGAACCATTTTTTACTTTATTTCTAAAAATATTCTATCAATTTTGTTTTAGTTAGATATAAAATGGCGAAGTAACAAAGTATCAATGCATACGCATTGTAGTCCGTACTTTGTTCTTTATTGCTTATCGGAGAAACAAAGTTTGCTGAAAATTTTCCATATAAACAACATTATGATTGATAGTATGATTGATTGATTGTTGTTTTACGTCCCTCTTGAGAATATTTCACTCATTTGGCGACGTCACCACTTGCCGGTGAAGGTCTGCAAATTTAGGCCTGTGCTCTGCGCTCATGGCCTTTGAGCAGGGAGGGATCTTTATCGTGCCACACTGGCTATAACACGGGACCTCGGTTTTTCCGGTCTCATCCGAAGGACCGACCCATTTAATCGCCTCTTACGACAAGCCAGGAGTGTTGAGGACCTATTCTAACCCGCGTCCCCACGGGACTAAACAACATTAAGTGATTCAGTTATCAAACAATGGGTGCTACGAAGCATATCTGAATGTTTCTTTCTGTTAACCATAACGTAAACAAAATACAATCGAAGAAATATTATCACTAACCAACCGATTTGATCAAATTCACATGGAGGGTCACAGACACACGAAATGATACCCGATTCAAAATACCTACACGTATATATTTTCAGGGGCATTGGACAGTAAGGGGACAAAATTCATAATAACGTTCATGGAAAACAAGATTATGCAAGACACCGACATCAAGCCCGAGATCTTCATCACCACCTCTAGCACAAAGATTGTACACGTCAATGTGACGTCACCTCGATCTCGAAATCCAAACATAAACGAGCACTTTACCATTACACGCGGACAAGTTCATCGGGTTCAGGTGGATCCAAATTTCCGGCTGAACCAAACTGAAATTAGCTACAAGGGGATAATGATCTCTGCAGATGAGGAAGTGGTGGTTTATGGAGTAAATAGGGAGGTCTGGTCGGACGATGCATACCTGGCACTGCCAACAGACGTTCTGGGGAAGGAATATTACACCGTTTCCTACTCTCCGTCTTATTATTACTGTGAATTTGCTGTTATAGGTATTCAAAATCATACTCGTGTCCACATCAAACTGGCCAACCATCCAAACGTTACGGTCAATTTCAGAGGTCACACTTACCACCGAAACCAGTGGATCAACGTCACCCTCAATCGTTTTAGTACCCTCCAGATCAACTCTGTCGGAGATCTAACGGGAACTCACATTATAACAAGTAAACACGTGGGTGTCATCAGCGGAAACAAGAAAGCCGTTGTGGGTACCACTGGAACATCACGTGATCACCTCACAGAAATGTTGTTACCAGTCCAAGCTTGGGGTAAAAATTTTGCCACAGTACCGATCCCAGAGAGGTCAGTGGGCGACATCTTCAAGTTCGTCGCAAGTGAAGACAATACACATGTCAATGTTAACGGAGTTATCGATGGTCAACCTTTCACAGATCAATTCGTAATAAAACACGCAGGTGGCTCTGTCCAAAAGATGTACAGCTCTAAATTGTACTCCCATGTGGTGTCAGATCATCCCATGGCTCTCTATCAATTATCAGTGACACAAAACAGATCATTGCATGAAGCAGCAGACCCCAGTCTTATTACGATTCCTCCCATTGAACAATATGCAGCGGACTATACTTTTGCCACGCCAGAATATTCCAAGGGGCAATACCAAAACTACTTTATGTTTGTTGTGGACTCCAGTCAGACCTCGGGACTGATTCTGGACGGGAAACCCTTGCCACAAAACCAAACCTATGTACACATCCCAGGCACTAACCTGGCGGCAGGATACGTCAATATATCTGCTGGAACTCACAGCGTTAGCCACAACAACCCAAATGCGGTGATTGGTGGAATCCTGTTCGGCAAAGCAAAAATCGAGTCGTATGGCTTCCCAGTAGGTTTGCTGACTCAACCTGTCAATTCAGTAAGTGTATTCTGGGTAGTTAAAAAACTGACCACTCTCATTGTTTATGTCAAAAGATCAAACCCATGAACAGAATGGGGAAAGCCCATCATATAGAGCCACTAGTATTTACGTTCTCGTCCATCGATTATTTTCTTCACGGAAAACTTGTTTGGATCATCTTCCTTTAAGGGCATATGCAATGTACATTCCACAAATTTTTTTCTATTTCCAAAATTGAAACTCCACTGATAAAAATAGATTCAGAAAATGCAAACATCATTAAATCCTTCAGATTTTTGATGATGATGATGAAAATATAATCCATACAATAATGGAGTGTTTTTGGCAGTATGTATAATATACAGGTCTTGATTTCTTTCTCCAAAGAGAGGTAACTCAGAATTCAAGTATGAATAATTGTGCAAATTACATTCTTCATCAACTGTTATCTTTTCCAAAACACAGGAAATATGGTCTGATTTTTTTCTCAAAGAATATCTAAGGGCACTATGATTTTATATTAAGAATAGATCTATAAAATATATACAGGTAACGAACGTTGCGTATGACCTTAATATTCTATTGATAATTTTTTTGGTTTAATCCAGCAAGCATGTACCATGACCTGGTTTAAGTAACAATATCGAAGAGTGAAAATGAATTTCGACAGATTCAGAGTTGTATGATAAAGTTTGTTACGTGGTTATTGTTAGAAAAGGCTGAGCATTCTTAACAAATGATTAGTTTTATGTTAATGAATATCATATGTTAATGAAGGGATGTCAGGCGCAGGCGATGTCTCCAGGTGACGAAATTGACAACGACTGTGACGGGGAGGTGGATGAAGAGGACTGTGATGGAAAAGGTTTAGTACACATTGAAAAACTCCACCTCATGGTGTGGATTTGTTATCTCACGTGCACGTAATCTCATTAGAATTAGATGTGAGATCCGCTCTCATGCATAGCATGGCGTCGGTGGCCTAATGATTAGGTCGTCAGACTCTCGACCGAGAGGCACCTTACGCGAATTTTGTCATTCCACCCAAGTATTAAAGGGGTACCTGGCTATAGACGGTGAAAGATATTGTCAGAATGTTAGTGTTCTAGCGCTGTAATGGCAGCTTGCACTGAGAAAGGTTCTGAATTGTTACATATAACGTCTGACGGGGTAATAATGCATTGTAAAGTGCTTTGAGCACTTAGGTGGATAAGGCGGTATATAAATCCAATTATTAATTCATTAATAGCATCTACCAACATATCACAGAGTGTCTTGTTATCTATGTAAGTACTTGTACGCTGGAGGTTCTCGCATCTAGTTTTGTTAAGATTGTCACACTAGGGGCACTGTGCTAGAAATATCACTGACAGTATATTGTATAACAGTAGACAGTGCAGTGATAGTCAAATTGTGGGTCACGATACCTTACATGTAAATACGTTCAACAGAATTCAATCATAAAGACAATTCGAAATAATAATAGATCAATGACAAATTACTAACTTACAATATGTATGCAAATTTACTTTCTGATGCTTATTAAATGTCGAGCTGAATTCTTAATATAACAAAATTCAACGTACATTTTCATACTAAAAGCCAAATCCCAGACCTTTCGTTAGAGTACAACTCCAATAAGTACGATTATAAATTTCATAGAGCAAAACAAGTGTTACATCATCATCTAATTATCTAGATTGCAGTGGTCAGTCAAATACAAATCTACATGTATTACACAGCATTTGAAAATGATTTGTTTCAGATAATGATGCTGATGGCAAGATAGACGAAGATTGCAGCGGGGCGCCCTTGAGTGAGTAGAATATAAATCAGTACTTCAGCCTCAATAAGAATTTCTTTCACATTCGTATCTGTTTATTCGAAAATTGTATTATCTTTCTTGTTCAAATTTTAGATAATTCAATGGTGGTTCATAACGATCGTTATGCTTGCAAAAATCCTAATCGTTGTCTATTCTAACTTTGTATTAATGAGCCTGTAGTTGTGCAATAGCTATTTGGTTGTTGCAATGGACATACTTTTTAGGCGCCCGAGTTTGACTTTTAAAGGACAGGTCCAATCCTAAATAACCATGCGTTGTAAAATAATGAAACATACGAGAATCATAGAATCATACATTTCAGGAGGCATAATATCAAGCTTGATTCAGATGCTGCAACTAGCCGAATATCTTTCAAATGAGTGATCAAGCTAATGATTTAGCAAGCAAGATCAATTTCTAGTTTATGTATCCTGATAAGTATACAATGACGAATAGTTTAAGCATTAACAAATTTCTTAAGATTCTCTTCGATGCTACAAGTAATCTTCATTTTATAGATGAGGGACCAAATTGGTTTGGGGTAGCATTAACTCTCAGTAAATTTTATGTCCTTTGAAAATGAAACTTGCATGGATTTACCTGATCAAAACAATCAACTCACGGCGGATGTGACTGGTCGACAGGGGATGCTTACTACTCTTATTAGGCACCTGATCTCACCTCTGGTGTTTCCAGGGGCCCGTGTTTGACCATATATTGTTTTGTATTTTGTTTGAGACTTACGAAATTGATCACTGTTCGTTATCTTCTAATTTTTATAGATGACAAGGATTTTGAATTACTTCTGTTGTTGTGATTTAACAATATTTTACGGTGGAGTGGTATCAAATTTCAAAGACCAAAAATAATTTCACTCATAATAAATTTTCAATAGTTATATGCGAACATTAGGGTGCTGCTATCCTATTGGCATTATCTAGTTTCCTTTGTCTTTGTTTTACAATGCAGCTTATTATCTTTTTGTCTATTTTCAGCTGTTATTGGAAGAAGAAAATAAATTTATATTTGAATAATAAATGTGCTGAAAACTTCATTTTGTTTTATATGCTTTCCAGCAAAGGTCCAATGCCGTCCGAGGCGTTTCAAATTTTGTCGTCGTTTTATCTGATTAATGCATGGGACTCATGACGGATTTAAACAGTCTACAGGGAACTTTCTCCTCGTAGGCACGTGATCCCTCCTATGGTGTTTCCATGGGTCTGTGTTTGCCATACTTCATTAAAGGAACTGTTATGTTCATTCTTCACTCCGTGTTTGCCCAACTCTCAATGTTAATTCCTTATAGGAGTTATGAGATTGATCAATGTTATCTTCGCCTTCACATGTATTAGGGCAAATCTTTCCTGTGCAACATTTTGACACCCGTTCGTTTGCAAAGAATATCATGAAATATTTTTAACTTTGAAGAAAAATGGGCTTGAAGTATGAAGTGCTCTACATGATAAAGGTAAGCATTGGCAGGATAGAGGACCCTCACTGTTAAGACCAAAAACGCCATACGAAGGTTAAAATTAGTTGAATTTTAACCTATATACAATGTAGGCCTCATCTTCGCAAGCCGCTTACTTTCATCTCCCAAAGAGTAACTTGACTTCCGAAGATGTGTAGGCCTATGTATGAGTGAAAAATTCTTAAATGGAACACAAAACACACAACATTAGAATACTTTCGTATCTATGGTTTAGTTTCCTGCTTTATATTTTATTCCTATTGGCGACGAAAACGGGACAGAATGGCGATATAGTGATTCTTTTCCCTAGAAATGTTGAGGATGGCGATAATTGTAGTCCTTGTATTTCAAATTTTTCGGTCCTAAACGGTAAAATGGGTAGTTTTTTTCTCTTGGCTACATTAAAATGATAGTAGCCAGTCATGATGTTCGATGGTCAAATTTTCATTTTAAAAACGCGATCGGGTAAGAGTCACTTGTGGCTCCTCATTTCCGTTTTAATACATAGACTTGGAGCCATGAAAGCTGGTAAACTTTTATTCAAAGACAATGCCTTGTAAAAAGGATCATGAACATTAATGTCATTGTCTACAGCCACACGACTGATACAAATCTGAGCAAATATAGAGATTAGAAAGGAAACGGCATATTTTTCAAAATAAAATTCCTGAAATTATTGTAGTGAAGAAGTGCTCCGGTGATTATAGTCAATATTCTTGGGGAAGTCAAAGTTCTTTGGAAAAACTAAAGAATGATCATATTAAGATTACAGGCGCTTTGAATAAAGAACCATTTTCTTTCTCTTTTGAGCAATCATTCGTTGTAAAGTAATAGCTGTACGATGTACTATATATTTCTTTAGGTAATAGTCTCAGTTAATATCCCTACACTCCTTGTATAATGTATACCTCTAATAAAAATTGTACATCAGCTTTTGTCAAAACTACATATGCATGATAAAAGAAGAAATATATTGCAGCGGAATTTCTAGCTAGAAGGACCAAATAAAAAAAAACGTATTTGTATGTAGCTGTTACGTAAGGAACTATCGCTAGTTCATGGAAACATGATCTTATAAAGTGTCTTTCACCTAATTTTGCGTTTGTCGAAGGTCCGTGTTGCCCTACACTCGATTTTGTATGTGGTTTTTGTGGGGTTTTTTGGATTATGATTACGTATAATACATTGTTACTTCGCCATTTTATACTGTAAACAAGATAAAAACTGTTGTAAACTTACCTGTTTTAAATGTACATTGTTCAAATTCTAGCATTCGTCACGTTAGCTTTCTTATACTATTTCATGTCTGCTGCAATCGACTATGCAACCATTGTTTTAACAGAAAGTAGAGCATGTTCTACAGAGCTGTAATTTTCTGGTGGCCTGTTGGCTTTATGTGGGAAAAACACCCTAAATCAGGATTGAGCCAATAAATAGAGCACACATGTATAGGGTATTCCTACTCCTCATAGCATACTACGGATTGACGTCAGTTGTTTGTGGAATAACAAATCATACTTTAACCATAAACATTTGGTATTACATACGAATTCCTCAAACACAAGTACCAGCCTACACAGTGTTGACCTTCCTGATAGTGCCATCTTATCTCATATATGTACAAGATTGCGTATAGAGGTGATCTATTTACTCCGATCTATTCATTCTGATCATGAATTCACTGTGGAGGGTGATCCTATTTCTTCCTCTGGCACACTGTAAGATGAGTCTCTTTTCTGCTATTTAAATGAACTGTCGTTTATTATGAAGTTTCTGGGATCACATGTAATACGACAATTGTGCAGTTTTTTAAGGAAAATATACAAGTCGTTTCACACCTCCAAAAAGTTATGCTTTTCTTAAATTTTGAAGAACACCTTTATCTATAATGATTTTATATACACTTCTTATGATGAACTTAAAGTCGATATTCTTAATGTCTCTGTCTGATATCAACCGATAGGCCCGTATCCGTCCCTAAATTGGAAAAAAAATCCGGACATTTACTTATCTTGTGTACTGTAGGGTACCTGCCGAGTCGTGCGAGGCATCGTTATACCTCAGTCACAAATGGGCTACGAGCCCCGTACCACATGTCTACTATCAATTTTTCGTGGGTTTCGTACCACTTCCGCGCGATTCTGCGAGCCCTGCACCACAGTGGCACGAAAATTTCAGTGTCTGTGAGGGCTGCGATCAGTTTAACTTTTTGTTAAAATATTTTTCGGGATCGCTGAAATCGCAGTGGTGGTGGGGGACATGGCGGCAGTACGAGCTTGGCGCGACAGTCGCTCAACTGCAGCACCACATTCGCACAACATTACGGTCGGTCGTGCCATTTTCGTGACCCCGCGGGAAGATTTGACTACGGATTGCTCCGTTTACCTGATTTTAAAAGACAATGGGCTCACGGAGGTTGTGACCGGTCGACAGGGGATAATCCCACCTATGGTGTATCCAGGGGTTATTTCATTGTTTGTTATCCTCGAGTAAGTTAAATCGACCACCAGTACATAATTATATCCCATCGGATTTCAGGTGCCCTAGATAGCAGAGGGACGCACTTCCTCATTGCCTTCCTAGACAACTTGGCCACTCATCATCAAGATATCAGTCCTGAGATTTTCATCACCACAGACAGCAACACACCTGTTCATGTCCACGTGACCTCACCCGGTAGTTCCAAACCTCACATCAATCAACGTTTTGTGGTTACCCGCGGGGTGGTACACCGACTTGCCGTCAACCCTGATTTCCGGTTAGATCACACTGAGATGACTCATAAAGCTATAGAGATAACGGCAGATAAGGAAATAGTTGTGTACGGGGTTAACAGAGAAGTTCATTCAGATGATGGATACTTAGCTCTGCCTACTGATGTCCTGGGATCAGAATATTACACCATATCTTATGCCCCATCATATTACTATTGTGTCTTTGCCGTTGTTGCTACCAAAAACAATACACATGTTGCCATTAAACTTCCCAATCACAACAATGTCACCGTCCATTTCAGACATCACATATACCACAAAAACCAGTGGATTAATGTCACCATGAATACGTATAATGCCCTTCAGATTAGTTCGGTTGGTGATCTCACCGGAAGTCACGTCATATCTGATAATCCCGTAGGTGTCATCAGCGGAAACAAAAAAGCAGTCGTTGCAAATACTGGAGCCTCGCGAGACCACCTGACTGAAATGTTACTACCAGTTCGAGCGTGGGGCAAAAACTTTGCTACTGTACCAATTCCTGAGAGAGCTGTTGGAGATCTTTTCCGGTTCGTAGCGAGTCAAGATAACACTGAAGTCAATGTCACTGGTACAATTAACGGCACCCGTTTTTCTGATCACTTTATCATCCCCCATGCTGGAAGTCACGTTCAGAAGATGTACAGTTCGTTTCTGTATTCCCACGTGGTCGCCAGTAAACCAATCGCCTTGTACGAGTTCTCAGTGACCCAAGCCAAACATGAAAACGCCGACCCTTCTTTGATCACTGTCCCGCCTATTGAGCAGTATGCAGCAGACTATACCTTCACTACTCCTAAATATTCTCTTGGACCATATCAAAACTACTTCATGTTTGTTATTGACGCCGAACAGAAAGGTGGTTTACTACTTGACGGTCATCCATTGCCCAACAATCAAAAATACGTGCACATCCCTGGCACGCATCTGGTGGGTGGGTACATCAACATCACCGTAGGGACTCACACAGTCACCCATACCAACCCTAACACCACCATTGGAGGAATCCTATTCGGCAAAGCCAGTCTGGAATCTTATGGATTTCCCATCGGATTATTGGTGGCTCCTGTCAATTCTGTGAGGCTTTCTGCATCATTATTTCACTCGTGGTAACTCAGCTGTAAGAGTGTTTGGATCGTGACCGAGTGGTTGAAGGTCCAAGCCTTGTTTGCATATTGACTTTGTTAGGCGTAAAAATGGACAGTGTTTGTTCATTAGTTAAACGTTCAGAATTTATAAATGAATGTATCTTGTCTCTAGGACTAGACCTGAAAATCGAAATCCAGTTTCGCGACAGGCGTTGTCACGTTACTGCTACCGTCGTAAGAGTATGCTATTGCATTGTTATATATTTGTGTTACTTCATCTGATGACGTCTGAAACTGAATGAAAAACCCTGAAAGGGACGTAAAACAACCACTATTAATATGTACCATTTCACACTTGATCATAACAATCAGGTCGCAAAAAATGGTTTTCTATGATATTTTAATGTTCATGACGTTTACAAGCAAGCAATTGCTCCAAAAAAGAAACACCAATACTTCAACTAACCTATGATTTCACTTTAATCATGATCGTTCTCTCTGATCTTTGTAATGAAGGGATGTCACGCCAAAGCGATGACGAAGGGAGATGAAGTTGACAATGATTGTGATGGAGAGGTAGATGAAGAGACCTGCGATGGAGAAGGTACTAGTAATCAAGTGAAATCTAAGTAGATCCCTCCTAGATTTTTGTCATCTTTCGAAAAAGGTAACCAGTTGTTTTCGGTGTAGAGCTTTTCGATCCTCCTTTGTCTGACATGACAATTTTGAGCAAATCCATGTGGAGCTTCACAAATTGTTTCCTTTAAAGGGATAAGGTACTGGGGGCTACGTTTTCTATCAGACATGTAAAGAGATGCTATCCATTGTGCAATGATATAAATTCGTGGGAGAATTTACGTGGATTGTGGAGATCTTAGCTTCGCTCGAAATTGAATTCGTGGATATGGTTTCTGTACATTGGAAATTTAAACAGATTGTGGGTTTTCGTTCTCCATTTAAGTTCGTGAGATGAAATACATGTACCAACGTAAGTGTAGCCCCTACAATATAATGACTCTACAGTTGTAGAAACTATGTTGTAGGTTTCGCATTACATTTTAAGCAAAACTGTTATGGAAACTTTTAATGTCAGCAATGTGCGACTGACGGCGGTTTTATTATTGTAGATGGGGTTTTTAAAATAGTAGATTAACCAATGAAAATATCTGTTACAGATAACGATGATGATGGAAGGATAGATGAGGACTGTAGCGGCGAAGAACTTAGTAAGGAAGAGTTTGTTAATCTAACATTTTAAAATTCTGAATGGAAAGAAAAACACATCGCGCATGCTTACTTTAATTCAGTGATGAACAGGCGAAGGTAACGTTGAAGCAAATATTACAACAGTTTTTGAATTCTACATTTTTCGAACATCGTTACTACGGTTACTTGTTTAAAACTATACATGACCTCTGATTTTGATTTTCTGCAAAATTCAAACCCTTATCATACTCATTGTATCATTTTCTTTTCAGCTATAATTGGATGATATGGACAACATAAATATCAAACAATGCAGTATGAAAATGTGGACTTCGTATTGATTTCAACAAATTGACAATAATTGGAAAATATCATGCAAATTTTACGAAAATATTAAGTGAATAGAATTTCACACTGTCAAAATAAAGAATCATGGAAGTTGTCTACTTATTCTTACTTGGGAAATTATTACCTGGACTGAGTTTTCTAACATTAAGATGGACAAAAAAAACTTAAAATATTCTTAAAACCATTCTAAAGTTACAAAATGTTTGGTTTACTAAAGTGTTCGTAAAGTGTTAGTTTAATCGTAAGTAACGATTTATTCTCCGACTCTGCGGTCTTTTTGTACATACCACGTGTTTATTGTGAAGTTGACGTAGGGAGAGGGATAAAATAAACTCTGCCTGCTGCTCGTTCTCATTAACCTCTTTGTAAACAAAACATCTTTTATCACACAACTGTACTGTTTCCGGGTTCATAACACGGGTTCGGAAAAACGATATGAACTCGTAGCTGAGGTTCATAAGAATGCAAATTAGGTAGGTCAATCACAGGGTCAATCAATTGAAAACTGCACATCAGCCTTCGAAACTGTAAACTTTGATGGTAAAAGACATTGTTTTGTCACCGAGGTTATTCCAAGGGCATTTTGTGTCTTTTATGAAGTGAAAATAAGTGTAACAGAAATTTCCAGCTTCTTCAAACCGTGACGTTGCAGACGACGTCACAATCGAATTGACGACGTCAAACAATAACAGCGAAAAATTCGGATTGTGAAATAGAAAGTAAATCACGCACTAGAAGACTACGAAAGAACAGTCAGCATTTGGGGCAGGAGAATCTCACACTTGTGTTGCCATTGAGGGCGCCACAGGCACGGAAACATAGCTAGCCAACCTGATGGGGCGCCTAGACAAGACCTCTACAGCCTAGAGCATGCATATCAGTCCAGAAAAGACCGAACCGATTACCAACAACACCAATGGCATCAACAGTAACATATCAGTAATGCGCCTCTGTGCATAAAAATTGTACCGTATATTATTATATACTTATGACCCCTGGGTCGAGGGCCTCTGCTGTGGACTGTTAGTCGAGCGGGTCTCCTAACGCCCAGCTTGCATATGTACTATGTTACAGCTTTGAAATACGGATTTGTATTTAATTGCAGTGGTAACAATTTAGAAATTTCATCATCAAACTTCAGGATTATCTCCCTCAGGTCATAGCGTCTTGACTCCTTTCGAAAGTTTTTGGCCCCAATTCTATTTGGCACTACATGATCACTTTTATTAAAGTTTTACTTTCTTCGTTTTCGGATTTCGAATATTTCGGTTTGGCTATCACTGAAGAGACATAACTTGGTCTCGGAATATGCGCATCTGGTGTCGGAAAACATGGTACTTATTATTATTATTATGGACCCCTGTGGTCGAGGCCTTCGCATGTGGACTGGTTGTCCACCACGAGGTCTCTACAGCCCAGGTTGGCTATGTACTATTACTAGCTTGAAATACGATAGCTATTATTAATTGCAGTGTGGTTAAAATCTAGAATTTTCACTATCAAACTTAAGGATTTCTCCTCGGATAGCTCTGGATCCTTCGAATGTTTATGGCCCCAATCCTTTTCGGCCACTACAATTGATCACTTTTATACAGTTTTACTTTCATGTTCGGATATTGCCAGATTTCGGTTGATTTGAGCATCATAAGCAGACATAACTTGTCGGAAATGCGCATCTGCGGCTGGCATAAAACATTGTGTACCGTATATTTATTCTAGTATGTATGACCCCTGGGTCGAGCCTCTGCTGGGGACTCGTTAGTGCCGAGGTTCTCTACCACGCCAGTTGCTAGTGTACTATTGTACTAGCTTGACAATACGGATATGATTTATTGCAGTGGTAAAATTAGATAATTCATATCAAATTATAGGATTATCCCTGGCCATAGCTCTGAATCTTCGAAGTTTTGGCCCCCATCTTTGGCACTACATGTGATCCTTTCTAGTTAAAGTTTACTTCATTTGTCTTGGTTCCAAATATTTCGGTTTGGCATTCACTGAAGGATTTTATTGTCGAAATGCGCATCGTGCATCTACAAAAATGGTACCGTATATTATTTATATTTAATGGCGAGAATCTTGAAATTGTTCAAAGCTTCAAATACCTTGGAGCCGCCGTCACCGATGAAGGTTCCGTGCCGGAAATACGTTGTCAGATCGCTCAAACAATTTCAGCACTCGCAAAACGCAAGACTATCTGGGACGACAAGAACAAGAACAGCTCAAAGATCAGACTGTTGTGCTCCTTTGTCATGTCTATGTTTTTATATGTCTGCAGTCACGATCATTTAGAGTAGAGGCAGATAAAAAGATACAGGCCATGGAAATGAGATTCTTCACAAGACTCTTCGGCATTTCATACAGAGATCATGTCACCTCGAGGAAATGCGAAACAGAGTGCAGCAAGCGAGTGGACCATTCTAAGAGCTCTTGAGCACAGTAAAATAACGCAGACTTGCAATGGTGTGGACATGTCACAAGATCCTCAGAACTCGCCTACAGGGTATCGTGCAAGGAGGGAGAAGGGGAGACAGACATAAGAAACACTGGGAAGATACTATCCGGGAGTGGACAGGCTTGAATCTGAGTGACACTGTGAGGGAAGCAGAATGAGAGGAATGGTTGTCGAGTCTTCAACTCTTCTGTGGTGCCCCTATTGTCTACCAGATACTGAACAGATAGAGATAGAGAAATTTTATTTTCTAATTTGAAAAATTGAAATCTGCAAATTTTGTCTTAAGTAGAAAAAAATCAAACCAAGGAAGAATTTTCAAATTGATGGGGGATAAGCTTTTATGACAAAAATAACAACATACAGTAATCTTTGATGATATCTTCAACTTGCAACCTCTCTGGGAGCCATTTTAAATATTCTACTTCTAATCTTTTCTTAAGGAAAAAAAATGAGAACATCAATTTTCTTTATGATGTGTTCTGAAATTCACAATTTATTCTTCGTGATTATGCATCTTATTACACCAGATTCAAGATTTAACAAGAGAAGGGTGTGTTTCTCAAATCATGAGTTGTAGAACTTTACTGAAGGTACTAGTAGTACAAGAATCAATCATTATCAAGGTGCGGTATATTTGTTTTACATCATAAATAAAATACCCTAGTTTAAAAACTGCTGCAGGAGAAAGATAGAGCTGTGCATGTAAGATATTTTCCTAACCTTGCTTAAGTTGACTAATCTGAATCTACTGATAAAATTTCCGGGACAAAACGTCTGAGCTTAACATCTGTGAAAGGATATAAATAGACAAACCAAGAGATCTGTGTGTAAAATAATTCCTTAAGTTCAATAATCTGTAATTTTCTAAGCATCAAAGATGTTTACAAAGGTCATTTTGTAATATTTACTCAAAACTGACTGAGTTTAATAACCTTTAATTATCTCAAATATGAAAGAAATTCAAAACCCTTTATCAAAAAAATAAAAGGTCCTCATTTGAGTGTGGGAGTTTTACAGACAAATTGAATACATGTAAGTTCAAACTCGAAGAAAATCAAAATCCTTGCCATGTGCACATCTTATAAAAGTACTTATACAAATACTCTGTAAAATGACATCTTTACTTTGAAAGTTGTTAGAGGGACAAATAATATACCCTCTGTAGAACGTTATATTTCAAATAAGGGGGAAAACTCCTGTAAAAGTGGTCAAAATGGATTAAATTGCAAATGATCTATTGAAGCTACATAGCAAGTTTAAGTTTGAAACGTGAAAAGGAAATGAAAATAAAAACAAAATACGAACAGAACGCAAGGATAAACATAAGGAGAGACGAATGTAAAGGCATTGCATATGTCATCTATAGTTGGGGATATTTCATTAAAATTTTAAAAAGTCTAACTGTTATTAGTATGACTGAAATAGCGATCTATGTGCAATATTAGCAATTATCAGATATGGAATTTGTCTATGTTTATCAGTTCTGCTTCTACGTACAAGAGTGAAGATAAAGAACAGTGATCAGTCTAAATTGCAACTTATTTGTCAGTAACATGTCCCGTTTCACAAACTGATTATACGCAGAACATGCTTGGATCAGTTGAGACACATCAACACCATATGCAGCTGATGATAGAATATTGCTACAAAAATATGGCAAGTTGACGATGAAGAGGCTGAAGTAAAAACAGATTATAAAGGTGCGTTGTTAATACGGTGTTTAATAAACAGATGTGAATTAGGAGAGGATTTAAGATATTTTCTTGAAATGGAAACAAACTTCTGCTATTTTTTTTCAAACCGACTATTCCTTTTTCAGTTTGATATGTTGGTGTGGACACCACATAAGCTCTGTACATAACAATTGAAACAATGTTCAAAACAAAGCTTGAAATATTCTTGCACAAATCAAACATATCGTGATGCCATGGTACATAATGGTTGTCCTTATCTCGCGATGACCTACATTTAACTCTCAAAGTACATGTCATTATTGATAATCAACTCTTTGGAAGTATGGCGAACCATATTTGGGTAATTGCTTTGGTGCTGTTTCCCTATGTCTACGGTAAGCAGAGTGCTAAATTGGCGTTCATTATCTAAATTGAATGTGACTTTGTGCGACTGTTGATCGAACCTACATCCCACAACACTGTTCCAGACTAACTGTGCAGGGGAATGCCTTCATGACATGTTCTGGAACTCTACGTTTGGAGAAGGTTTTGCCTCGCCCCTAATTTCCTCCTTTTTCGCCAGTACATCACGAAAGGACTTCTGCATATCTAATCTCGAAAATACAAATTCGAAAGTGTCTACTCATCTAGACTTTTTACATGAAATTCAACAAAAAACTTGCAAAAGAATGAAAATGAGTACTTGTAGTTCACAATTGATGCTTCCCGCCAAATTCCGCGATATTAAATTACTACTTGGGAATCTACAGTACTAGTATCCAATACAAGTTTTAGTATACTAGTATAGTGAGCCGAAAGAAATACTTACTGGGGCCATTACTGGTTTCTTTTTAATAACCTAGAAGCGATGCTTGAAGAAATACTTCTTTGTAAACAACAACGTAGACTGAGTAGGTTTTTTTTCGTTTGTGTAATGTATGTTGTAAACAGAATATATTCGATCATTTGATGAAACCTTTATGAACAATTGATTTAAGTTTTTAGAATTCACATGAAGGCACACACGCGCGCGCACGCAAAACTATACTGGTTTGTTTTTTTAAATCAACTATTTTCAGGAGCACTGGACAGTAAAGGGAAGCACTTCATAATAACGTTCATGGAAAACAAGATACTGCAACACTCCGACATCAAGCCCGAGATCTTCATCACAACTCCTAGCACAAAAAATGTACACGTAAATGTGACGTCACCACGATACCAAAATCCAAAACTACACGAGCACTTTACCGTTACACGTGGAACAGTCCATCGAGTTCAGGTGGATCAAAACTTCCGGTTGAATCATACAGAACTGAGCACCAAAGGGATATTGATCTCTGCAGATGAGGAGGTGGTGGTTTATGGAGTAAATAGGGAGGTATATTCGGACGATGCATACCTGGCACTGCCAACAGACGTTCTGGGGAAGGAATATTACACCATTTCCTACTCTCCGTCTTATTATTACTGTGAATTTGCTGTCATCGGTGCTCATGATCATACCCGTGTCCACATCAAACTGGCCAACCATCCAAACGTTACGGTCAATTTCAGAGGTCACACTTACCACCGAAACCAGTGGATTAACGTCACCCTCAATCGTTTTAGTACCCTCCAGATCAACTCTGTCGGAGATCTAACGGGAACTCACATCATATCGAACAAACCTGTGGGTGTCATCAGCGGAAACAAGAAGGCTATTGTGGGTACCACTGGAAAATCACGTGATCACCTCACAGAAATGTTGTTGCCCGTCCAAGCTTGGGGTAAAAATTTTGCCACAGTACCGATCCCGGATAGGGCAGTAGGCGACATATTCAGATTTGTCGCCAGTAAAGAGAGAACACATGTCAACGTTAGCGGAGTTATAGATGGCAAAAATTTTACAGACCACTTCGTCATTCGCCATGCGGGGGGTTATGTCCAAAAGATGTACAGCTCTAAATTATTCTCCCACGTGGTGTCAGATCATCCCATTGCTCTCTATCAGTTCTCAGTGACGCAAAATAATTCATTGCATGAAGCAGCAGACCCCTGCCTAATTACGATCCCTCCCATTGAGCAATATGCGGCGGACTATACTTTCACCACGCCCAAATACTCTAAGGGCCAGTATCATAACTACTTCATGTTTGTGGTGGACTCCAGTCAGACCTCGGGACTGATTCTGGACGGGAAACCATTGCCACAAATCCAAACCTATGTACACATTCCTGGCACTAATCTGGCGGCAGGATACGTCAATATATCTGTTGGTACTCACAGTGTTAGCCACAACAACCCAAACACGGTGATTGGCGGAATCCTGTTCGGCAAGGCAACTCTCGAATCGTATGGCTTCCCAGTAGGGTTGTTGACTCAACCTGTCAATTCAGTAAGTATATATTAGGTACACAAGACTGATTACCTTCATTGTTTAATAGCAAATGTTCGATCAGAAAGTATTAAGGGTATGTCGAAATTCCATCGTATAAAGAGTATTAAAGACACTACCAATCAAACGCACTTGGATGGAGAGCAAAATATGATGATTCTCTGCAGCGAAAACTTGTCTGATTCTACTTCCTTTGAAAAACAGATACACGTAGTTAAATGCGTTTACTTTAGGAAGGATAATGCAATGACATTCACTCCGAAATGGTGTGAGCGACTTAAACTCACAAGTTCCGATTGTAGAGAAATCAGATGTCAAGTTGTTTGCTTGCTTCGTCTTTTGTTGCACATGTCTTCTTCAAATACAGAAGGATCCCAACATTACACTCGGAATCCTTGACGAAATGAAGTTTAGTTTTAAACAATATCATTTATTAATGAAGGGTTGCCATGCCAGAGCGATGACTCGAGGTGACGAAATCGACAACGACTGTGACGGCGAGGTGGACGAAGAGGACTGTGATGGAAAAGGTTGAGTATACACGCAAAGGAGCGGGGTTTCTAATATCAGTGTTAGTAAATTGTGTAATAAGCAGACAGCGAAGCGATAGTCCAAATCTTTGAAAATAATTGGTTTCAGATAACGACGCTGATGGCAAGATAGATGAAGACTGTAGCGGGGCTCCTCTGAGTAAGTAGAATATAAAAGCATCCATTTTACAGGATCGGTTCTACTTCAGCAAGAATTTCTCATAGTTGCATTTATTTGTTTGTCTGGGGTCTTTTAATGATATAGAAAATTAACATTCAATTTTCTTTTTCTGATTATTATCCTTTTGCAACTAGTTCCGGAGGAGAATTGGCATCACAGCCTTGTGGCTGTTTGTGTGTGTGTCCAGAAGTTTGTGAACAAGATAGACAGCAAGGGCATTTATCAGAGAATCATCAAACCTCCCACAACTTATAGTGTTGTGAACACGATGTAAAGGCAAAGATAACGAACAGGGGTCAATCTCGAAAGTCCCAAATAGAATACAAAAACAAGAGTTTGGCAAACCGGACCCCTGGACACACCAGAGGTGGGATCGGGTGTCTAGGAGGAGTAAGCATTCCCTGTTGACCGGTCACACACCCCGTGAACCAATTGTCTTGATCAGGTAAACGTAGTAATCCGTAGTCAAAATCAGTGTATGAAAAAAACCACTTAACAATTGCTATGAAACACATCAGACAGCATTTGACCCAATGGCAGGCCATACTGGCAAACTAAATCATTATGACGACCATAGAATTTGCGAAATGCTGCCCTTAAACATGGCTTAGGAAACCTCTGCAAACAACAGCTTGTTTGTAAGTAACCTGTCTCGATTCAAAAAACTGATCATACGCAGAACAAGCTTATGTGTGATCAAATAAGTTGAGAGACATACACAACATATGCAGGTGATGATGGAATATTGTTACATAAATATGGAAGTTGACGATGGAGAGCTGAAATCGTCCTGTTTGTCATAACGTTGAATGTTAGTTTGCCGTTAATGTCTAAGTTCAATAAAATATCCAAGTATGGAGCAGACATGGAGGACTCTGTGGTGTCTTATTTCTAGTTCGCTGAGATATACTGAATCGACATATGAATGAAAATCAATTTATTAATAAATAAAAACGTCGTCAATATATCGAAATGTCGAATTAAAGGCTACTGCTAGAGATTTCTTCTTTTCATGTAGAAACTTTGAAATGAATTCTGCCTCATAAGAATACAAAAACTAGTCAGCTAACAAAGGAGCACAATTCGTGCCTATGGGAATTCCAATATACTATTGGAAGTCCTGATCGCCAAAAACTACAAAGATTTTGTCAATGAGGAACTCCAGCTTTGCTTTAATATCAACTTCAGAGTACTTGTGTGTAGAATCAGAGTGGAGTTTAACAAAGTAATTTTTGGAATGGCTGATCACTAGATATGAATATTTCCTCTGAAGAAGCAACTGTCTGTAATGTTGAAAAGTCTTGTCTTTAAATTTATCGTTCGGAAGATAAAAGATACAGCATTCATCAGAGAATCATTAAACCTTCTACAAATGTTGCTTATGGAGAATGGGTGGACTCCATTGAGTTTAAAATTACCGGTTCCTTTGACATGAGTGAAAAATTCTCGACGTGAACCACCCACCCAGCTAGAATTTTTATTTCACGTCATAATTATGTATAGATAGAATGTGTGAACCCCTACAATCATAATTACCGCTCCAATTAAAAAAAAGAACAAGGAATGAAACGGATTTCTATTCAAAACGTCGATTCAAAATAGCTCTGAAGTTCTGCGAAATAGCTCGCCACCCACCCTGTTGAATGCTTCCTGGTCGAATATTCATTACATACTTCCTGAAGCATCTCCCAAATCGAACCCATCACCGGCACACTTCTTACCTGACGTTGTAAGTTGACCGAAATATCCAATCATTTCTGTTTACTTGCGTTGTTGGTTTTTTGTTTGTTTGGGGTTTTTTTGTTGTTTTTTTTTTTTCTTTTCCTCCGGTCACATACATTTTTTTTTTTTTATTAATGCACACTGTACCGTTTAAATGGCTAGCTGGCATCACTTTTTCAAGCGTTTTCCTTGGTACCTCTTTTATTCGTTTAATTATCAATACTATCGATATCAGAAAATGACATTTGTTGGTTATCTTATGTTACAACTAAATATTCTGTCTTTTAAGTTCTGACCCTTTTCATGA
>CAJDSM010038734.1:2901-13272 GCA_903981925.1 Ostrea lurida
GTTCCAAAGTAAAAACTGCTTTTTCAAAATAGAACAGAAAAAAAAATCAACGTACCCAAAACATCTCCCATTCGTCGTACTTTGGAATCTGTCTTCATCTCAAACAGTAAAACAGCTGATCATAAATAATTGAGTATTTCTAGTCATGTTGTCCCTACTCCAAAAACAGAAGATCACCTGCCCTATACCGGTAATAAGTTTATCGTTTTGTACATCATGTAGATTTAAAGAGAAAATTTCAATTAGGAATTTATTTTTTTGTATCTGGTCGTCTCTCTCTCTCTTCTCTCTCTCTCTCTCTCTCTCTCTCTCTCTCTCTCTCTCTCTCTCTCTGCCTCCTCTTCTCTCTCTCTCTCTGTGTGTGGCTAACAGGACGAACGGTGTTAAGACAGACTACAAGTAAATACTTATTATTCAGAGGTGATCCAGAACAATTTCAAACAGGGTGGCGATTATAGGGATCGAGTAACAGACTTCTAAAAGTAAAAGACCAAGTTGTTTCGTTAACGTTTATCCAACAAAAGTATGGGTTTTCAACCATCCTGTACCTCACCTTCTAGATCCACACTATTCTTTTAAAAAGAGTCCATTTAGGAAAATCATGTTACCGAATTCGATCTTCAGATATATTGTTAATTTCGAAGCCACAATCTTGGCAAGAAGAATCTGAAGGAAACTGGTTAGTATACAATGTGACGTCATAACGCCACTTCCTCGACGGATATGGGCATCACACATGCAACGCCACGCCATAACGTCCTGTATACTAATTAACTGAAATAGGATAAAATCGATTTTCGTAGATTCATGAATCAGTATAAGAACATTCAAGAATTAAAATGATTATTGTAGTAGGTCGACTTACTCATTTCCTTCAAGTAAACACGTGACATGGGTACTTTGAAACAATTAGGATGTTCCTTTCAAACAAAATAAATTACATTACATATACAAAGGTTTTTGTTTTTGTTCAATTTAAGAAATATTGTTACTTTATAACTGTTAAGGTGCCTTGATACATCATTTTTAGTCCGAAATCGTAATTTTTACCAAATCACCGACTTGCACACGCCACAATCTTTGGAAATAACTATTCGGAGAAACAGAACCGTTACAGATGGCCTATGTTGTATGGTATGGGATAAATTTGTTAACAAATCTGGGAGCCTGTGTGTCCACACCAATTACCCAATCCACAAATGCCTTGAATGGATTTGGCAACGAAAGGGAAAACTAGAATGGAAATAATTTTTAAAAATAAATACAAAACATTCCAAATCAGCAACATTTGTATGAGATAAATAAGTTATAGACTTTTTCCATGTGACTACATTATCGCAGACCGACACATGATGAAATTGACCTTAGAAAAAAATCTATGACAGCTCAATCTTTTTTGACATATAATTTCCTTATATACATGACTAATTTTTTTAATCCTATCCGTAACAAGAATGCTGGACAGAGAAGTTCGTAACGAAAATGAGAATTCGAAAATGAGAGGTATTCTTGACTGGAACATGTCGAATATACCGTTTTACTGGATTCTGTTTGATGCCCCACGGTACGGCGGAGTAGTTCTGTCTTATTCCCGTCCTGTATAATGAAGTAGGCAACAGTTCCTAAGATTTGGTAAACCCACTAAAGTCTTTGTCTGTCCACCTCTCATTTATAACAGACATAGCGTTCCACCCTCCAAGATTCCTTTCCTTAGTTGCTAATCGATATTACATCTATCTGCATTACGAATCTATTGTTTACTTTTCCCTTGTCACTACATACAGTCGATCACGAGTTTTTTTTTGCAACTCTATGTTGTTTTCTAACAGATGTTGGAATCTTGTACGCCGAAGAGGTAACATCCTTAGCGCTATTTTTAGATCAACGGAGCCGAATGATGTTTACAATTTCCACGAGCAATTTTTTTATTGATAATCCCCCTACTTAACAAAAATCTTGTCCTTCAAGATTATCGTTTATGATAAATTCCCTGCTATTAGACAAAAAAACCTTGTCCACAGTATATATAGGTCTACATTCATATCTCTCGAAAACATCATCCTACAGTACATGTAATAATTAGATCTTGAAATTTTATTCAATAGGGATTTTTTATTTCTCTTAAAAGAAAAAAAAAAAGGTAAAATTAAATTCTTAAAATTGTTTCCATATATAGGAATAATGTCCACTAGGAAAGTTTGTTTAAAATGTTTCACTAACACTTTTCTTTAGACTAATTTCTTAACAAAGATACAAATTGAATATAGGCATGTTATTACTGTTGGCAATTTATACAAGAGCCATTCACAAACCCTTTTCTTGGACACAGACGGCCCAATGACAGACACATCCGGGTGCAACAGCGAAACCTTGGAGATTGGATCTACTGCAGTTCCTGGCTCACTGTAACGAATAACCTAGTGTATTATATAGATCTTTGCCATTAATAATTCAATCGCATGTTACAAAAACAATTAATAAAAAAAATGAATGATTTTTTAAAAGGTTTTTTTTTTTTTCATATTTTTGTTTTTTTTCCCATGGTTTCCCCCGCTTTGTTCAGGCAAGCTGTATTATCAGAAAGAATATTGCATAATATGCCTGCAACAATTCGTGTTATGGTTTAAAATGGATGTTGTGGAAGTCGTGGATGTTGGTGAATTCGGCACGTTCAGATACTGTGGAGACCACGGATGATACCTACCTACAGTGATAATTAATAACGTTTAATAACAACCTAATGAACCCTTACCTGTTGACCTTGTAATTCAACATCCCAATCATCTGAACCAAGTGCATAAATGCCACCTTAAGCCCTGATACTACAGTATCATTCCAATCAGGTGCTTTTAGGATGTTTTGCTGTATTATTTAGCCTAGTGGATGGAACTCGGGAGGTCTGAGAATCGATTAAGAGCTATAGTCCCGGCAGACATCAAAACCCAAGAGTTTAATCTTGTATTGACTGTTTCCTTTTGCCAGGCGCTGGACAATTTACTAGAAGCGAACGTCGATCACGGGTCTTTCAGATCTCGGTCCCTGCTATGCAGACGTTCGCGCCCCTGTGACGTCTAATATATATATATAGTCTCTACAGAGTGGGGTGCAGGTTTTTTTTTGGGGGGGGGTCGAAATCATGGGGTGGAACATTATAAAAAAGCAAACGATTACCTTACCCTCAAGACGGATATATGAGTTACAAAAACAAACTCCCCATGCAACTGCTTCTCCTAGTACAGCAAACGAATTTAGAGGAGTGGGAGTGGTTGTCCCCCTTTTGTCTTTTGACCAAACTAAAGAGTTATAGCTAAATTAACCCTTTTAAAAAAATTCACTCCTTAAAAACCCACAGGAACTTTGGGACCTTCGCCCTCCTGGGCCCCCACTTAAAGCTCTTTGGTCCCCTTTTCACAGAATCCAGCTCCCCTACCCCCACTGTACTATCCTATATCGACAGGATGCCAGATGCCAAAGTATAACAAAGAGTTACGAAAAAAATGCCTTCTTCTGAACGTCACTATACTCTATTTCATATCTTTATCTACTTTACACCCAGTTGTGGTTGCTAATCCAAATTCTAGAAGATCGCTATGTATGTTCGCATAACACGAAAAGTTGTACAGGGACCCAGTCATTCTTTTGTTTAACTTTCCACGTCAACCATGTCATCGTGTAGAGAGATCCCTAGCGAATGTTTAGGGTGGGCTTGGAACACTTAAACTCAGTTCTAAAGTCAAAGCTAGTGAATAGAAATGAACTGGGGAGAATCATGCTTATACTTCAACTTCCTTTTCCCAAAACTATTTTGGTGGATACCAATATCTAGTACCCGTTTTTCTCTTAATAGAATCATTTCCAAGAGCTTGAGTTTCGATCTCCACCTTTTCGATGCCCAAAGACAGCCTACTCTAGGAGGAACCGACAACCAAATAGTCCGTGTCTTTCTGAGATTTAGAGGATCTTGAGCGATTCTTCTGAAGCCCATGTTAAGATGGTTACGGCAGGAAAATGGCATCTTTCGAAGGTTATCTAGTAGGAGATTTACTACTAATATGGATACGAAAAGTAACATCTAAATTCTTGTACAGCACAGCAGCCACAAACCTTCATCAAGTGTAACAGGAAGGATATCCCAAAAGAAATTGTATTTTAAAAAAAAACCAAGGATCATCTTCTACATCTGATTGGAAACAACATGCCCGAAATTGAATAGTGAATACGTTTATAACCAAGTGAGTTGCCGCGCAACATATTTTTAGGGAATTAATTATTATCTTTTTCCATTGGATAGAGTGTATACCACAAACAGTGCTATTGTCTTTCCCCTTTCGCGTGCGGGAAGGAAAATGCAAAACGCGTTTGTCTACGCTAGTTTTCCGTTGTTTGTTTTTTTTTTTTGGGGGGGTAGCTTTTGGGTGCGTGGGGCGGTGAGGTCGCGGGGTGACATTACCTCTCCATCGTTTAAAAGTAGGAATTTATTCCTGTATGCATTTAAATTTTTTTTTTAAAAATGAGTTTAAACAGTAATTTAAGTTAGTACAGGTATATGATTTTGAGTTTCATCATTCATAACACAACGAACGTACAATTATACATATAAAGTTTTTGATGGGGTCATGCAGAAATCAAACAATTTTTTCAGCCAAATAACCAAAGCGTCCCGATTCTACATTTTCAAGAATTTGCGCACACACGCGAACTTGTCATACATGATGTTACTATCTGATTATGTTTGATTGGATGCCACATGGATGCATTGTATTCATAATCTATGAAGGATGCTTTTTGAAATTACATTTATAAAGGAAATTTCAATGGATGCATGTAACTGTCTAAATATCTAAAACTTATGTACATTCACAAATACAAGGCCCAACACATCTCCACAAGTCATCACAAACAAATTCTTTACGTAGTAGCTATGCTTTGATCTAATAATTCAAATCTTGTGAATTTTGTCACCCCAATTATCGATCTTACAGTTTGAAACATAATTTATGTTAATATTTATTGTCTTGATGAAATACGTTGTGATTTTGATTGCCGAAAAATCGTTTGATTTTCGGCATCAAAAGGTATGCTGAATCAACAAGATTCTTTCTTAAAGAATACTGCCCAAATTAGCGCGTACGAAGATCCGCTTGAATACCCTCGGACTACGATGATTGGCGCTTCTTAGAACTAAAGAAACAAAAGGCACGCTCTAGTATGGAATGACATTTTGATGAGTTAATAACTCTCCACATGACATTGGAATACCAGCGTGAATTGAAAAGAAAATTCATTCAATCTTCCAGAACAATATAGTGTTACATTTTAATTTACGAATCGACAATTATCACGAATATTACGTTACCCCGCCCGGAACCTCGTTGCTTTGGTACTGGTCGTTACTCTTCCAGAACGCCATGACAGGGTCGTCTTCGGGAGAAAAACCCAACCAAAGTTCACCAAGAGACTCCATTATTCGATCCTCTTACGAGTTCCGTTGACGATCTTGAGTGTTTCTGTTATTCTGCAATCAGCTGATGGTCAGTCTTACCTTTCCCTCAGTGTTTTTGTGTGTATTCGAGGCTAGACATATAGTGCCTTACAAGTATACATAGTAAGCTCCAAGTATAGCCTGCTGTCAGGTTCAAAACGTAATTACTTTTAGTATTTTCAGACAAATTAAACAGTTCTCCGTTTTGCAAGATCTAATTTCCGAAGTGCAAATTTATCTTCAGAATTAAAAGTTTCTTATATCCAGTATAGCTATGTGTGCAGAAGATCCAGACAGTAATTTTTATCCCTCGCTTCAAATGACAACTCAAGGGTTAAGTAATCGTCTGTGGTAGAATCTCGTACTGTTGGAGAATATGTTCTAAGGATCAGTAGGCTTGAGCAATATAAGCTCATTCAGCTTAAAATATAATCATTACGTCCGATCAAATCTGTGACAGTGTTTCTGAGCAATACTCACATTTTCCCATTAGAAATGAATCACACAAAATATGAGGACAGACTGTTACTGGAGATTCTTTTCACTGGATTTTTATATACATGTATTTTTTGTTCAAAATTTCAAATTAGGTATAGTTTGGCTAAAATTTCATTTTAAGATCTGGTAAAATGATTATGATAGTTATAAACTTTAACAATTACTACATGTAATACATATATGCTTCTTGAGCACAGATATTTTTAGATGATATCTTGGATTCTGGAATAGACGCAAGATCTTCCGTCGAATTCACTCCCATGACTCTGAAATCAAAACCTGATTTCCGGACTGATTTCTCTTCCTATGCCTTCTCTGTGAATGGAAATCATTCCTTTTCATTAATCGCGTCATATATACAGATCTAAGAATCATTAGTAGAACATGAAAGCCAGTTATTTGATTGAAATTTCACCGGAATTTGCTTTAGATGCCGAATGTGATTTTCCTTTATTTAATATAATGAATGATTTAACTTCCATACGTTCTCGTGAGGGGGAAAATCCAATAAGATTTCAATGTTTTAATTAATTGGTCAGTGTTGCCTCGATTAATAAAAAATGATTTCATATGCTGTCAGATTAAGCTTTTGCGATTTCGATTCAATTGAGAGACGATAAACACCCCATTACGCAACGGTGTTGATTGAAATGTTGCTACATTAAGCTGAAAGCACCCCGTTTTTCATAAAGTTGAGTTGTTAGTTTGCCGTTTAAATGTCTAATGTTCAATAAACATATCTAAGACGAAGCAGATATGGAAGACTCTAGTGATGTCTTGTTTATTTCGAGTTTCACTGGATAATATCGAAATCCAGGCATAAGAAAGATAATGTTATTGTTAATAAAACTCTTCAATATATTGAATGTGGAGTTGAAGACCACACGATCTAGAATTTTTTTCTCTTCTGTAGTTAAGGTTAGAAAGCCTTACTACAAAATTAATTGTTTTATCTCACAGTTCATAATTTTAACTATCACTATATAAAGGAGTAAAATAACACAAAATTGCGAAATTATTCTTCATTTATTTCTGAGGATAACATGTCAAGACAGAGCGGTACCCAGCCCTAAAAAAGAAGCAAGGTATTATAGTGCAATAGATTTTGATCTAATATAGCTAAAATCACATTTTTACTTAAATAATTTACTTTAATACAAGTTACATTATTTATGAATTCACATGACCTATAACGATTGCCACTTGAAGAATAAAGCCAATTTTTCACAGTTTTTGACAAATTTAAAACAAAAATGGTCAAATCATTTTTCTACATGTTATCCATTTGTAAAATATTAACCTGTTTAAGTATTTGATTTTCCCTCTATTATCAAAATGCTCTTAGAGATATAATAAACACAAAAAATACGATAGATTAATCATTTCATTTTACCGAGTTAGGATGATCACATACACCCCCACCCCCAAAATTCTAAAAGACCCTTTTGTACGAACCTCACTTGTTATTGGAATATTACATAAAATTATATGACATAATCATTTGATTGAACATAACATCAGAGAACGATAAAAAGGTTAAACAATTCATTCAGAGACTATTTTACATATTGAACAGTTAATATTTTACAAAAAATTCTGATTCAGCATAAACAATGGCACAGGTCTTAAGACTACCGATTTATGGTTTGCAATACAATTGTTTTTATGTGTTCAAATGTTGAAATACCATCTTTGATAGCTTATGTACACACATCACCAACTCCATAATACGAATTGCCAGTCTTGTATGAGCCGTGCTCGCAATTTCATAACACAGGTCTGTAAATTTTTGTATCTGCAAACTATCTGCGCATAACTCTCGCAACCTAGTATGACATACTATCCATACCTTCCCAGCTCACATGCTTTACGTAAGCGATTGTATACATCCACCTGATTTGAACTGGGACTCAAGATAGCTCACCAAGCTTCGGCTGTACAACATAACTCCAGTTACAACGCTAATCCAACCTAAACAATTATATACCATACCCAAACATGCATCTTACCTATGGTTACAACACATGAACTATTATATATTTTAAGCAAAAGACACTCACCACAATGTACAACAATTAATAGAAGTATTTGCTTATTTACAATTGTACATCAAATTCACATATAAGAGGCTTGAAAAAAACTAATGACCATAGGCATCACTCGTAATATTTTTATGAGAAAATATATAACCTACCCCAGTCTCACACTGTATAAGACAACTATTACTCAGTCCACGACATGTTATGAACAATTAACACCATACAGTTCTAGTTAGAATAACGTAAGCTACTAACTCAGTCACTTGTATTACAATACATTAGAACTACATGCATCTTGTGTGCTACATTATGTTTTCGATGAACATCAATATTACAATACCTCTTGTACACCTGTAGACACATCGCACGTAGGAGCCACTCAGTTCAAGAATCCTATGGTGTCATTCAGAACCTATTAACCATTTATTATGCAGTATAGACCTACTTTACAACCTAAAACAATCACTAGCTACATACTAAAGCACATTATTAAAACTCAATCTATCGATGTTGTATTAATCTCATTACATGTTTATAACGTCATCACATCCATGTACAGAGAAAGCATAATTGATCCCAGCCCACCTCATTGTATAGACACAAACACCAAAATTAACACGCTATCGATTTACAAAATAGTAGGCTAGCTCAGTCAAAACTTCGAGGTCTCTATTTACACTCAGCAACTCAGTGGGGACTCCATTTTTCAAGGTCAGGGCTAGAGTAATTCTTTTTCGAATGCCACCTTTTCACTTCTCTAGTCTGATATCGACTAGCAAGCGACCTCAAGAGTCCACTATTTTTATTCTCGGTGACACCATAACGAGACATAACTAATTTTCTGAAATTTCGAACTTCGTACCCATCTAAGACCTTTCTTCCTTATTACACTACAACGAACACAGCATGGCCCACAATCACTGTGAGCGAACCGTGCTGAATTACCGCGACAGCATTATTGTACTAGAACCCCCAATAGAGGCTCAGGTCTTTTCACTTGGCACCCATAACCCAGTTCAGAGTGTGCAACATAAGACAGTCATGGTAATCAAACATAACACAGTCACTTACAATCATACATAAGCACAGTTACTACTATCAACCACTTAATGTTCAGTGCTACAATTAGATGTATAGAAGCTACATAAGTGATTCATCTTCTCCGTATTAACATACCCTAGCTTTGTTGGTTAAAACAGCCTAATTCGCAAACTATCATATACTCATGAATACAAATCAAAATGAATCCATGGTTCTACACCCACTCAACCAACCAGACAACCCTATGGACGTGTCATATATGATTTGAAACATGACATAAGTTATAAACACTATCAAGTTCTGATGGTGAACACTAAGCTATTAGCTATTTCAGGTCCAATAGACTTCTGTGCACTAAACATGTACAAAACCCATACTATATCTACTTGCTTATAACCTTACATCAGTGTCAGCTTGTTATATATAAAAAAAATTATCCACCCGCCAAAATGAGCTTCACCTTTAGCTTTAAAACCCACATCAACACATACAAACCTCAGAAATAAACAAGAAAGTCCCTACACCATTGTTTGCAACATCACTGAATGCAGCTAAGACGAGCGCTAAGAGACATTATACACCTGGAGTACACGTATAATAATAAACTTACATGATATCAACTAACCAACACAACTGTCCGACCTAGAGCGTGCTCAAGCCCCTCAGTGTCTCGTTCTATCCTCAGAAATCACTTAAAGCGGAGCCCTTGATCAACCATGTTATTTTCAACCAAAGGACAAATATTTTATCACACTGTTTAAGCGTGTCATTCATAGTTTTACGAAATATGCAGAGTGACTTATCCGCGTGTACTGTGCACGAACATCAACACAGGTATCTATTTTGAATAAAATTACTGAGTAAATCATTTCGCAGTTCAACTGTATTATTTCTAACAGGAAGTTCCAATGAAAACCGCCAATTGTCGACCCTCTAAAAGGGAATTCAGTTCATACATTTAGCCACAAACTTCATTTGTGTGCGTTACACACCAAAAGCTTTACACATATGTAAGCACATATCACCCAGTCAACAAACACTTAGAACTCTACAGTTATTATCTGATAACAAACATAAACGAATCTTCTCTCAAGTTATATAACAAACATATCACATATTAAGTGACACTTGTTCTAAACATCGTTCGAAGCTGAACAACAAGTTCTAGCTTAAAAAAATCAACGTACCCAAAACATCTCCCATTCGTTCGTACTTTGGAATCTGTTTCATCCAAAAGTAAAACAGCTGATCATAAAATATTGATATTTCTAGTATGTTGTCCCTATCAAAAACAGAAGATCACCTGCTATA
>CAJDSM010038739.1:0-12741 GCA_903981925.1 Ostrea lurida
GGAGCCTTTTATCAAAATTATAAATTTGATGGCCCTAGCGGTAGGGGTTTGGTATTAGGGTGGGACCAAAATGGTCAGTAATAAAATATGTAAACACTTGAACATTTTTAACTTCTTGATAACTGCCGTTTCAATTCTTTTCAAATTTGGTTCAAAGCATCCTTTTTTGGACAAGGAGGCACATAAATTATAAATTTCGGTTCTTTACACCCCTGGGGCCCTTGGGGGCGGGGCAAAAAACTGTTCAAAAGTGAACAATTTAAAAAAAAAATTCTCTACAACCTGACATATACAAGAGAAATTAAATTGCATACGTGATGTAGAGCAGGAAGGCCTTGACCAAAATTGTGAAATTTCGTGTCAATCCTCGGGGATAGGGTTTCTGATCCCAAGGTGATGCCAAACTTGGTACAGAGGGTGTTCGTGTATCGTGATACGTATCGCTTTTCCTCCGTGTTTTATTATAAGAGTTGTTTGAAATTTAAAACAAGCGTACAAGTGTCACCATTTGTAAATTAAAACCATTAAACTTATACAAACAATATTTTATTTAGAAAAAAACAACAAGAAAACATTTGAATGACTATATAGGGTATACTTTCACCCCACCCCCTTTTTATTGCTGAATTTTGATCCTTAATAAAAGTTGAAATTTATATGATTTTGTTATTACACTCATAAAGTCTTATTTATATACAGTAAACCATTTCGTGACAAAAATGTTGTGCTTATAGGGTAAAGGGGTCAATTAAGTCACCTTGGTCACAGAAAAGTGTCTAAAAACGTGATTTTGACATCTTTAGTAGACGTGTGAAACGCTTGCGATTTCATGATCAAGATTTACACGCAGTAAATATATCAAATATTAAAATCTGCATGCAAAATATTTATCTTGTTCAATTCGTCGCAGATAAAAACAAATTTCGATAAACCCGTATTTTCCTCCATAACTTTCGCATTGACATCATACCTCCGTGTAGTTGAATGCCGTACACTGGACGTTACATGATGGACGCATGGTGATCAATGTCGCATTGGATGTATATTTCATCGTGAAAATACCTTAAAACCATTATGATTTTATCTTACATTATGTCCACAATGTTTTGAAATGAGGAAATCCATAGATGCTGTCAGAATGAAATGTGACCATTATTGTTTTTTACGATTAGGCGCGGATAAAAACCTGTTGTAAGTTACATTTACTGTAAACATCGATGATTGAATAGAAAATATCCCAATAGCACTTTTAAATGATAATGCATAGATCCTATATATTTTTCAACATGCAAGAGGACCACGGGCTACATCGCTCATCTGAGCACTTTGCTTCATAGTATGGGATTAACAATGTGTCAATATTCCAATGTATGGACAAAACTTGATCTCTGTCATCTTCCAACACCCACAAATGAAAACTCATCAATAAGAAAATACCACATATCAACATGTATGATACATTGGGGTCTTGCATAGCCAATGGGGCTCTTTCATTTTTGTCTTGTTACAATGAACAAGAAAATATATAGTTGGAGGATGGGGATCTCATTAGGTTTTAAAGTATTAGACCATTATCAAAAGGGGCATTCATGACCACTGCCCCATTTTCCACACACGTGACAATGAACTTGTTTCAACACAAGGAAGAAGAAAATATATGGTTTGAGGTTAGGAATCTCAATAGTTTACAAGATATAAAATGGCTATCAAACGTGAATCATAGTCCAAAGAAACACACTACAAAATCGGGTTCGTAGGGTAACACGGACCTTCAGACTTAATGTTAACATTATTGAAGGACAGGGTCAGTCATGAACCCCCGGGGCGTTCCACATAAGTATAATGGACTTGTATCAACATAAGGAACAAAGAAATTCCAAAATATTTGATCATTTTGAAAAGGGAAGGGTTGAGGTCATCTTCCAAAGGGCCCTCCACATATGTCAATGAATTTATGTCAATACAAGAATCAAGAAAATATATGGTCTTCAATGGTTTACAAGATATTAGACCACCCTGTGTAAGAACAGTTTTGACCCTAAACTTTATTTCCCTATTGTGGTCCCTATTTTGACCGGAGGTGGTGGGGGTTTTGTATTAACTAAAACTAACTCGAATGCTTCCGTGTTAATCTGATAAACAAAACACCAACTGTTCTTCAGAAGATTTTTAAAGATATTCTCCTATATAAACCTCTGTAAAATGTTGTTCCTCCTATTTTGACCCCAGTCTGACCCCCAAGGGCCAACATTTGAACAAACATGAATCCTCACTATATAATGATTATTGCATGCATATTTGACAAACCCTGCATTTGCAGTTCTTGAGAAGAGTTTAAAGATATATCTTAATATCAGTCTATATCAAACTTTGCCACCCTATTGTGGGCCCAGCCTACACCCATGGAGGGTGGGGGCATGATCTGAACAAACTTAAACCTACTCCATATCAGAAAGCTTTCAGATAAATATCCACTGTTCTTGTGAATAAGAGTGACTGAATTTCCCTTTATATTTGCCTGTTAAACGTTGATCCCCTCTTGTGGCCCAAACGTACCCCCGGGGTCATGATTTGAATAAACGTGAATCAGGAAGCTTTCAGTTGCATGGCCCAGGGGTTCTGAAGAAGAAGAGTCTTAAATTATAACATCCTATTTTTTTATGGAATCAAAATTTTCCTTGTAGATATATAGGGAAAATCATGAATGATTGGATCAGGGAAATGATATTTACAGATGCGACCAGTTCTAACCTCTCGCCCAACCAGTCATGGAGAGCAGATCATTGAGAATTGCTCTAATAACTTGGAGCAGTATGGAAGCAAGCTCTAGAGCAGTCAGCAGGAACTGCTTCTTAAGTGAACTTTAGAGCAGACGACAAAGCTGTCATGGACCTGTTCTAAAGTGAACTTGGAGCAGTCATGAGCAGACGCGAAGCGGTCATAAGCAGTCAACAGACCTGTTCTAAGTTAACGTTCGACGGTCTATAAATTAGAAAACAGCTCTATAGCTTTCTTTTTCTGAACAGCTCGGTCAAGAATTAGAGCAGCTCCGGTCAAGAATTGAGCAGGCTCTGTGTTATATAATAATTAAACGCTTTGGAAACTGCCAGTTCATTTTAAATTTGCACGTGAGTGGTAGTATTAGTGAAAATGCCTGTGAAACTTGAATAGACTGCCTTTTTACATTAAGACAGATAATTGTTAATTTTAAAGAAACAGTGGAAGCTTTCGTTCAAATAGTTAGCATATTGACAGAATCAGAAGGGTGTAAAAGTTTCACAGGTTTGCCATTGTAAATTTTTATAGGAGATACCGTTTAAACTGGGTCCATTGGAGATCCACCGAGCAGCACGAAGAGAAAATTTCAGAGAGACAATGTAGAGTTTCATAGACGCACGTATATGCACCTATTTTAATAGGCAATTCAATCATGTAATAAACTCCATAATGCATTTCAATTTCTGTTTTTGCGGGTTGTTTTTTTATTTAAAGGAAATTAGCGACAAAATATAATTTATATAATAGCTATTCTAAGCGAACTTGGAGCAGGTCTGGGACCTGTTCTAAGTGAACTTAGAGCAGTCGTTGGACCTGTTCTAAGCGAACTATGGGAGCAGTCGTGGACCTGCTTTCTAAAGTGAACTAGAGCAGTTCGTAGGACCTGTTTTAAGCGAACTTGGAGCAGTCGTGGACCCTGTTCTAAGTGAACTTTAGAGCAGTCGTTGGACCTGTTCTAAGCGAACTTGGAGCAGTCGTGGAGCAAGTCGTGGGACCTGTTCTAAGTGAAACTTGGAGCAGTCACAGAGCAGCTCTAGAGCAGTGCAGCAGAACCTGTTCTAAGTAACTTTGGAGCAGTCATGGAGCAGCTCTTAGAGCAGTCAGCAGGACTGCTCTAAGTTTTAACTTAGAGCAGTCATTAGAGCTGCTTTACGACTGCTTTAAGAGACGGTTAGAACTTGCGGTCGCATCTGTTTTTTCTACCTGAAAGCTTCCTGATATAAATTAAAATCAAGTTTGTTTTAACCATGCTCCCAGGTAGGGTGGCCCACTAATAGGGAATCAAACTTGGATTAAAGAAAAATCATTACCTTGCATATCTATAGGGTGGATTCTACCATTAGGGAGGGGGGGGTCTCCTCATATTTTTTAAAGGGGCATGGACACGATTTGAACTAAAAATGTTTCAAATTTCAAATTGCATTTTTAAGGTTTACAATGCTTAACTAAGGTATTTTTCATTGGTCAACAAAAAATTTAATTTCATCTGTGACTTACAAGTGGGACACAGCACTTTAATTCTTTTTTATGTAAACAAGGCCTGAGCCCATGATTTGCTTTACATAGTATGATATGCTCACTAAACGATTCCATTTAAAAGCAAATTTTCTTTTCAATTTAGTAAGTTTCATTCTAAACACAATTAAACATCTAGTGTATATCTCACATCTCATATTGTTTTAGGCATGATATTTTCTACGAGCTTTTGTAAACATAACCAGACTCGATCGCTTCTTTACATAGCAAAGATTTGTGAGCGCTGTATCTATGTCTCTTCGAAAAACTGACCTTCAAAAATGGTGCTGTTAACTAGAATAACCTTGAATTAAGCATTTTTAAACATCAAAATTGGCAATCTAAAATGAACATTTTGAGTTCAAAAACGTGTCCTCTTCCTTTAAAAGCATAAATTTCAACGGCCTCCACCCCTCTTGCCCATTTGTATATTCTTTGTTATAGACTATTTCTGGAATTAACATTAAAATCCACCAAAACCATACTTCAGGAATTATTATCATTGAACATGATGATTTATACATGTATTTACGTACTATCGCTCAACACACACACACACACACACACACACACACACACCACCACACACACACACCACACACACACACACACCACACACCACACACACACACACACACACACCCACACCACACACACCCGAACTAGTTATGACTGACCTATTATACGATATCCATATATGGTTTTCTAATGTTTTTAATTTATTTCCTTGATTATATAAGTCAATGTTACAATGCAATGATGTTACAATGATAATTTATTAACATTTACTTACATGTATATCTAATTAAAATTATACGTGAGTTGTTAGATCACAAAATTAAGTAAACGGGAATGCGAGCGGAGCGGATCTAACATTTAATTCTAATTAGATATTTATATGGACAAACAGAGGGATAAACACAAGAGAGTCTTTGTTTTGATTGAGCATGTTTTGTGATGGTAAAGATCCTGAAAGTATTCGTACTAACTGCCCCTATTGTCAGATATCGAATGGCGAGGGACTATTCTGGGTAATATGTCAGATATCGAATGGTGGGGGCTGTTTCTAGTTAATAACTGGCGTTGGTGGTTAGGTCGTCGGACTCTCGACCGAGAGGTTGTGAGTTTGAATCCGAGCCGTGGCAGGTCCGACGTTGTGTCCTTGGGAAAGGCACTTTACATGAATTTCCTCACTCCACTCAAGTGTTAAAGGGGTAACTGGCTATAAACAGTGAAAGATATTGTCAGAATGTTAGTGTTCTGGCGCTGTAATGACAGCTTTGCACTGAGAAAGGTTCTGGATTGATTAAAAAAGGTCTGCCGGGGTAATAATTTATTGTAAAGCGCTTTGAGCTTTAAGGAGGATAATGCGCTATATAAACCCAATCATTATTATTATTAACTGCCCCAATCGTCAGATATCGAATAGTGCGGGGCTATTCTGGGTAATATGTCAGATATCGAATGGTCTGGACTACTCCGGGTAATATGTCAAATATCGAATGGTGCAGGACTGTTCTGGGTAATCTGTTAAATATCAAATGGTGCGGGGCTATTCTGGGTAATATATCAAATATCGAATGGTGCCGGACTGTTCTGGGTAATATGTCAGATATCGAATAGTGCGGAGCTATTGTAGGTAATATGTCAGATATCGAATGGTGCGGGATTGTACTGGGTAAAAACTGCCCCAATCATCACATATCGAATGGTGCGAAACTGTTCTGGGTGATATGTCAGATATTGAATGGTGCGGGGGTATGCTGGGTAATATGTCAGATATCGCATTGTGCAGGGCTATTCAGGATAATGTGTCAGAAATCGAATGTTGGTGGACTGTTCTATGCTGGGTAATATGTCAAATATCGAATGGTGCGGAACTGTTCTAGGTAATATGTCAGATATGAATGGTGCGGAACTGTTTTGGGTAATATGTCAGATATGAATGGTGCTGGATTATGCTGGGTAATATGTGAGATATCAAATGGTGCCGGACTGTTCTGGGTGATATGTCAGATATCGAATGGTGCGGGACTATTCTAGGTAATATGCCAAACATCAAATGGTATGGTACTGTTCTGGGTAATATGTCAGATATCGAATGGTGCAGGGCTATTCTGGGTAATATGTCAAATATTGAATGATGCCGGGCTGTTCTGGGTAATAACTGGCCCAAGTGTCAGATATGGAATGGAGCGGGACTATTCTGGGTGATATGTTAAATATTGAATAGTGCGGGATTGTTGTAGGTAATATGTCATATATCAAATGATGAGGAACTATTCTATAGGTAATATGTCAGATGTTGAATGGTGCTAGACTATTCAGGGTAATATGCCAGATATCGAATGGTGCGGGGCTGTTCTGGGTAATATTTCAGATATCGAATGGTGCGGGACTATTCTATAGGGAATATCTCAGCTATCGAATGGTGCGGAACTTTTCTGGGAAATATGTCAAATATTGAATAATGCAGGGCTATTCTGGGTAATATGTCAGATATCGAATGGTGCGGGACTGTTCTGAGTAATATGTCAAATATCGAATGGTGTGGAACTGTTCTGGGCAATATGTCAGATATTGAATGGTGTGGGACTATTCTATAGGTACTATGTCAGATATCGAATGGTGCGGAACTGTTCTGGGTAATATGTCAGATATATAATGGTGCGGGACTGTTCTGGGTAGTAACAGCCCCAAGTGCCAGATATGGAATGGAGAGGGACTATTCTGGGTAATATGTCTGATATTGAATGGTGCGGGATTGTTCTGGGTAGTATGTCAGATATAGAATAGTGCGGGACTGTTCTGGGTAATATATCAGACATCGAATGGTGCGGAACTGTTCTGGGTAATAACTGCCCCAATTTTCGGATATCGAATGGCGGTTGATAAATTTAATAACGACATATAGGGTGCAATGTCCAGGGAATCCTATTATTGTTTAATAATTCAATATTCTCTTCAGTAAGTTATTTTTAACCCACGATATTACAGTTGTGTGAAAGCGAAAGTGGGTCATAGAACAATAAAGAGGTACTCGAAACAACCCGATGACCAATAATAATCTGACTAGAAAAATCCCGAGATGTGCATGATTATTTGAAAGTTAATAAATCAACGAACATAGAATATTCAAATCAAAAATTGAAAGAAATTAAATCATGAAAATACTATGATTTAGGGTGCAGAGTGATTAAAAGCATAGATGTGTCAAGGAGTCCGTGTTTGCCCAGGTCCTGTTTTTGTACTCTATTTGAGACTTACGAGATTGATCATTGTTTGTTGTCTCTGCCTTGACATATATCTGAGGTACAGCCGACAGTTTAGCTCTATTTAACGAAACAAAATAGGATGACAAAATAATTCAAGGTAATTTCTTAGAGTTTCAATCGTAAAATCATAGCATAACTTACAAGCTGAGATAAAGTTACTGCTAAAAATTTACAGAAACACACAATTTGCTTTCAAAAAATAAATGATATTGTTCTGCCCATACGATTGCAGAAAGTATAACCAAGATTACACATATGTAGACTTCATACAGTTGTAGACTTTATTCTTTCAAAGTACATATTGCGTGTGTATGTGTGTGTGGTAAAGGACTGAAATAAATAAAACATTCGAAATTACAAAATAATTCACAGAATATGTATAACTAAGTTAATATAATGGAGTATATGAAAGAAAAGTAATTACAATAATTGATAATGAAGTATTGGCAAAAAGTAATGATATAAACCAAATTATGCATTTATGACAAAAGTGACTTTCCATAGAAAAATTGTTATAACCGTACCTTTATACCTACGAGTGATTATAACAATAATGGCGTTCCATACTTTCAAGAGTGCAATGAAGAGATTTTTAAAAACCTTTTAATTTATAGGGTTCTTTAAAAATTCCTAATTATAGCAAATAATATGAATACATTGTAATCACATAAATAACAGTAAATATGCATAAATATCACAATGTACTTACACTGTGTGCCAGCATATGGACAAAAACAATCTGAGAGCTCAGACTCTAACTGTGGTGTGGGTCACACCCAAGCAAGTAAACGGAAGTCAAGAAAATGTAACTATTTCAAAAGGAAGATAACTGATTCATAAGAAATTTAAGATATGAAAAGAACATTACAGATATGTAGTTATCAAAACTAGGGCTGCGTATCGGGTGAAATTTTCGTATTGCGATATATTGCGACATTTTCAAATGCACTGCGATACGTATTGCAATATTTTCTAAGTAGAATATCAACGATCTCTTCTATTATTTCATTGACTATGAGATTGATTTCTATGCAGAATATTTGAAAAATAAGAAGCAAGACTTGATTGCTCAACTCCATTGCTGTATTGGAAGTAGAAAAACTATGTCTTAGGTGTGTAGAACATTCACAGGAATGTTTCAGCTATATCAAACGCAAGATTTAATGTGAGGAATCTAAAGCAGAGCGTAAATTCCTAGCCTGAACATCTTGCGACCGATATACCAGTACTGAAAAAAACGTATTGCATTACGATATTTTTTATTAACGAATCGCATTATATCGGAATACTGGTATTATCGCACAGCCCTAATTAAGGGGTGCTATGCAGCCATCTTGAATCAGAACATGTGAAACCAAAGAACTAAATTATGAAGCACATGAATGAAGTTTACTTTTTACATTTAAAAAATGCATGTTCATGTATACTGAAATGAAATGCATCGAATCTTTTTCAAAATACCACTTTTCAAATACTTTGAAGAATTTGGTATAGCGAGTATAATTTACATTCGTTTGCAACAATTACATTTCAAATGAAGTAAAACTTACAAGAAAATAATCTTTGAAGTATAGCGCATGACAGTTGAGTTTTCTTTTGTCCATAGTACCTTCAAACTGATAAAAGCTTGGAATTATGATGTACCCTATCGTGGACAGAAGGCCATTTCCGAATTTTTTTTTACAGATGTTAAACAACATTGTGATCATTCGTGAGAGATCATAAGCATAATACGGCAGTTCATTATATGCAGATAAAAGTACAATCTGTTCAGTACAAACTGAAATAAAATCATATATGACAAACCTCCGATCTCTGTGTTGCTCCAGTATTTCATGAGTGAGGAGATTCCAACGTTCACATCTCCAGCCATCATTGTGTAGTATTATTACGCCAACTTTTACTTTTATCATAGTTGGTATATTGGACAACAGAGCGAATTATTTTCTATGTTTGCACATTTATTACATATTTTGTTTCATTTTATTTTTTGATGATGTTTTGATAAAAATAATGTCCTTAACTTATATGCACTATATATTGAAAGTGAAAGTAGAATATTGGCACGAATTTGAGTAAGAGGACGAGTTTCCGGTGCAACAACGGAAACTTTCAACTGGTAGCAATGTTTGAGTTACGTGAATATTTTGGTCTGATCATTAATGTATTGCACTATATGATTATTTAATAAGATAATAGACTTAGCACACGTTTTTACATGGATCTTTTAAAACTGCGATTCTTCTGAGTCTCGTAAAGTTCGACGGAATGCCCGAGTTATGTTCTCTTGTTGGGGAAATTCCCTGTTCATGCTTGACCACTGTACGTAGGACCATAGACAGGTATTCATGCAATTACATAGGTAATGTTTAGATCACAAACCATTGTTTTTTTTAACAAATCAAGTGTAAACGGCATCATCAAAGGGTGAAATATCAGCATATGTGAAATCAAAGTTATAATTAGTATGTTTCTAGTTGATTCACCTGCCCTTACTGCAATATGATATATCTAAAAATAGATATATTTACATTTCACAGGCATTGACATTTAAATATCTGGAGCTATAAATAGAAAACACCAGAGATGGGAACTACTTTTTCATGCAATGTTATTTATTTTGGAGCTGTATGTAGTGCATTTCAAAACATTATTGCAACTTTATGGATGAACTTGTGGTGTTTTGAAGACTCAACAGCAATTCTCAATATATCAAACTATTGTTATTGATTTTTTTGGAATATTTCATGGGGGCAGGAAAGCAGGGTGATGTAGATTAGGGGTAATATTGCACATGTTACAACTTTAGGAATGTTATTCTTTTCTTTTATACACAACAATTACTATATTTTTACAAGTTTTGTACTTCTTGTAGAATGTTAAAACTTTCTCAAAGCATCTTAAGTAAAAAATTGAAATTTGCATGAGTCACTTCATTGTACATGAAATCCAATATGGCCGTTTAGCAACCCCTTAAAGCAAGCGAATGAGATAAGGTACATTTTATACTACCGGCGAAACATTGTCCAGACACCCACACTTTAAATGTCTACGTACAAACACCAGGCGGCATGAGTTTCTCTAGCATCTGATTAACAAGTTTGTTTATTGGTTGATTGGTCGATTATTTACTGTTTTACGACCCACTCGAGAATATTTCACTTATATGGATACGTCACCATTGCCGGTTAAGGGCTGCAAAATGTATGCCTATATATATGCTCGGCACTCGGTACTTTTGAGGAGGGAGGGATCTTTTTCGTGCCATACCTGCTGTGACACGGGGCTTCGGTTTTTCCGGTCTCATTCGAATGATCGCCCTTATTTAGTCGCCTCTTACGACACGCAAGAGGATGCTGGGGAACTATTCTAACCTGACCCCCATGAGTTTGTTTATTGATGTGCAAGCTTGTAGTTAACCAGAGAAAGTGCAAATGTTATCAATTTCTGCTGACGGCCAACCTGCGTGTAAATATCTCCGCGGATTTACGGCCAACCTGCGTGTATATATCTCTGCGGATCTACAGCTGTTCGTACATGTTGATTTTTATGTCGATAGTTCAAGGAAAATTGACATTTGACAGCTTTCATCAAGTTCGAGTTTCAGTTTTGTATTCATTTCTCGATTAACAAAATAATTTATATATCCCATCCTATACAAATTAGGCGATTGTTTAAGCCCCCGTGATCGAAAATGGGGAGGGGGTGTCCTGTCTGTCATTCTGTCCATCTGTTTGAAAATTTAACCTTGACTATACCTTTTGAATAGTAAGTACTAGGGCTTTGATATTTTACATGTACAAGTATGTTCCTTATGACAAGACCTTTCCGTTGGTACCAGAATGGTTGACCTCCTGACCTTGAAGTTTAACCTACTTTTCCAAAAGGTATAACTTTTGAATAGTAAGTACTAGGGCTTTGATTTTTCACATGTATGTTTCTTATGACAATACCTTTCTGTTGGTATCATAATTTTGAACTCTTCTCCATAACTTTGAAGTCTGGCCCCAGGATCATAACCTTAAGTCAAATTCTACAAATTTGAAGAAAATGATTGTGAAGTCAATAATTCCAAAATAAAATTGTTATTCAATATTGGATCATCATATTATCAGTGTGTGCAAATTAAAAGTTTCTGTTCAAAAGTAATGGACATCTACAAGTAACAGGAACTGAAGTCAAGTTTGTTTCATGATCACAGGGCCAGAACTACTTTTTAAATGATAAGTACTAAGGTTTTATGTTTCTTATGACCTTTTTGATGGCATCAAAATGTTTGACCTCCTGACCTTGATCTTGAACTTTGACCTACGTTCAAAAACTTTAACTTTGGTCATGCTCTTTAAATGGTAAGAGATAAGGATTACATATTTCACATGTGTATTCCTCATGACAAGCTCTTTCATCTGTTGACAATATTAATGACCTTCTGACCTTAAAATCTGACTTGCTATTTAAAAACTATAACATTGACCATAACTTTTGAATGACAAAAGGTATGGATTTTATATTTCACATGTGTATTCCTTATGACAAACCCTTTCATCCGATACCGACATGTTTGACCTACTGACCTTGACCTTGAACTTTGAACTACTTATTAAAAAACTTGAACATTGGCCATAACATTTGATAAGTAAGGGATAGACCTCTCCTACTTCACATGCTTAATCCTTTTGACAAGCCCCTTCCATTGGCATGTGGAATACAGGCCATTTGTGTTTCCCAAACACATATTGTTTCATTTTGGCTTGTCATCCATATTTGATTATAATCATTATATATGTTGGACAAAAGCTTCTATAATAAACACATTTCAAATTTGAGTTCAAATTTCGAGGTTATAGTATTTTGTGGTCAACTCTTCTGTATGATGGAGTACGATTGCATGCATACAATCATGTTTAAATTTTTTGACTTCCAAATAAATAATAATCAAGTTAATTAACACACGCAATTATTCCAAAATTGTTGTCAATTTGAATCAAAGATATCGTTCATTCAATTCTTTTGTCAAATAGTTTTTCCTTCGTGCAACATTACTTAATTGTGATTCCCCGCACTTGTAAATATGCATGTACTATACACATAGCGTGGACTTAAAGGCTAGACACGATTTAAGTTAAATTTTATATTTCCATTATTAATGATAAGAATGCTTCAACATGTTATT